>JAQJVL010004093.1:0-29357 GCA_035578905.1 Stictocephala bisonia
GAAAATTCAAGAACATTTAGCTTAAAACCTATTTTTGTTCCCTGTAAGTAAGGACAAGAGTTCATTTCCCTTATCTTAACCCTGTATTAATATTAAAACTTTCAGAGTATTCATTTTCTATTATAACTTTTTAGTTGGTCTTTACTGTGCACACTCTTGATATGTATATTAGTTTTTCGTTTAGTTACCACAAGAATAATATAAATCCCTAATTTATTGCATTCATTTGCAATTACTTTCAGTTAAAGATGATGAATATAACAACTGAAAGAATCGACCTTCAGTTCATTTGCAAGGTATGATGATAATAAACACAACTAAGTAGAAAAGGAAAGTTAACTTAATATAAAACTGACCATAAAACAACAATGTCAATGGGGGGGGGGGAACACAAACACCAATGGTTTGCTGTAGGATAGAAAGGTACAGTTAAACTGTAAAAATCAACGACACATTTTAATTGAAATGGATTATTCTACTTTTGTTGACTTGTAATCCTTATGGCACCAAAAATATAATATCAAGCCTGATTTATTGCCTAATCAAAATTTGAGTCAAATTAGGTTTAAACGTGTTTGTAGTCTTCAGACAATTGTTTATAATAAATCTTATTTCATAGATTTTAGATATTTATATCGGCATGTAATGGAAAATTAGTACTGTGCCTTTTTTATTATATATCTGTTTTATAAAAAATAAACGAATACTACAAACTTTTTACATTGTTATTGGATCAAACATCTCCTAATAGTTCAATTAAATATGTACTTCAAACATTGACCTTGTAAACTAGAGAGTTAAGTACAAAAAAATAAATGCATATTGAAAAACAGCTCTTTACATTAAGATTTTATTGTATATTGTGTGAATATTTTTGATATTTTATTGTATACGTCGGATTCAAAAGTTTATTTTAATAAAGGTTATTTATCGACAATGAAATCGATCATAAATTATCAACTGGTAAAAATTTACGTAATAGTTATATAATTTAAATAAGTACATTATTTATTTATATCATACAAATTTGTCATGTAAAACTTAATAAACTTTTTGTTAGTATTACGTAATACTATTATACTAAATATACAAATAATATGAGTCCAAAATAGTTAAAAGTACATTAATACGAAGCCGTGTTTACTTTGTTGTAGGTGATAATTTTCTTGATCCATATTCATAACTAATGTTATTAAGTAGTTAATATTTTTAAATGGGAAAATATAAATATAAAGTACAGTTAAGGATTTCAGAAAGAAACACAATACGTTCCGGTAAGGTCAGATTATTCTCTTTATCCTTTGTGACATCCTTTAGTTCTATGGGGAATATAAATATCCATGTCAAGTGGCAATTCAAAGCATATCGTCAGCTCTTACCTACTTACAAATTACTTTGTTGACATGATAGTTAAATATCATGACGTAAGTTTTATCAAGTCTATTTATTTTTTTCACACGCGCAAATTTACTATCAAGCTCCATGCTAATAGAGGAAAATATATAATACTTAATAATTTTGTCGTTATATATAAGTTACATTTGTAAATAAAAAGGTATTCAACATGTTATTCAAGTCAATAATTTTCTATATGTACATAAATTAGCTAAATTTACACATTTTATTTATAGTTAGTTATAAATACAAACCGTAATCTTAGATCTTACACTAAGTCTACGAGCGCATCATTAAATTAAAAAGTTGCAAATGATTTGTTTGTTTTTGCTGCAGCTATTGATAAGGTGTTGTTGATGAACACTAATTAAATTAGTAACAATTTATTGGAAGTATTTCTTTACATTCATTTAGAAGTTTAAAAAATAAAAGTTTATTTTATTATTTTATTTTTATTATTAGGTTTATTATTAGGTTTCATATTAACATCTTTTTTACATTATATCGTACTTAATTATTTTATTATTAATTGTTTATAGATATATTTGTTTGAATTATTTAGCTGGGTTTACTCGGTATGTAATATAAATACTTATTTTTAAGGTATAATTCATTAAATACCTTTAATTGTACCTATTCATTAATAATATATATATAATAATATATATGTATATATACAAATTGTACTTACATAATCCGGACAGTAATATTTATCCTTATAAAGATATAATTATATAATTTTTAACTCATTGCTTCGAAGTTCTCGCGTGATAACGATGTCTAGCAACATCGAAAGTTGCTGTTGCTGAGATGTGTAACCAGTGAGGGGACATTTCCTTTCACACATCCCAACTGCCTTGTCATTGTTGGTTTATAAATCACTCTTTATCTGTTGATCCCCTGAGTAGGGTAATTTGCCTTCGGTTTCCGTTTTCGAAGGCAGCCATGTTAATCGCCATAAGGAAAAAACGTAGTGCGCCGGCAGGTCGGCCGCCTGCCTTCAAAGTCTCAGATCGAAGGCAGACATGCTATTCACCCATAAGGAAAAAACGTCGGCCTCCTTCATCGTTGTCTCATTGCTTGCCACATTTGTGTCAGTACTTGTGCCAGTCGGCCCCGGCTGCCTTCGGTTTTCACTTTCGAAGGCAACATGTTAAACGACCACAAGGAAAAAACTCTTGGCCGCTCGAAGCACGCCAATCTCCCAAACAAGGAAAAGACGTCGGCAGCTCTGACGCATTCATGACGTGTCAAGGCCCGCCGATCATTAACTGCAGTCTGGGCCAGTCGGCCCGTTAACCTCAAGACCGGTTCGTTGTGACTCAGGCTATTACATTTCGGTCGACGGCGAGACCGTGGCCACCTGACCCGGTTTTGTCAGACGAAAACGAGAGGAGGTCAGCAGTCTGGACTGTCTGCTGTTAATTGCAACGGAGTATGTTAAGGTCTACAAGGTACGTGGCGGCACCCACCGCTTGTAAGTACAACCTTACAGGATATAAAAGAAATTGAGTCTTAAAGTAAAACCACAGTCATGGCTGAGCTTGTGGTTAAGTTTGCAGTCCGAACCGACAGACACACACAAGACTTACTTTGCCAGCTTAGGACGATAAGCCAAGATTTCAAGGTGTGGGATTTCGAGGAGGAAATGAAGCCACCAAACTCCCCGGGTAAGTAAAAAAACAACAGTATTAAATTCAGTAGCATGTATTAGATTCACTTATGAATAACAATACTGGGGCTATTCCCCTTTATCCCCGTATATCTTAACCTAAATGACCCATCAGCCATCTCATCGAGGTCCCCCTCCGTCAAGTTGTCATTAAATCTTTTGGGTAAAAAAACAACTCTCTCCTCCCCCTCTTCCACCTTTAGGGTCAGCAATACGGACGGGCCATATTTCGTTTTGACTCGCCTGGCTGACACGACGGCATAGTCCCGGTCAAGCTGCAAATCCTTGACGTCAACCCTTGGAGCATAAGAAGGCTCCGCCAAAGTGGACAGCTTGTTAGAAAGACTCATCGTGTTTCTGTAACAACAAGAACAGTATACAGTCAGACCAGCTACCATAATTTTTTTTCCATACAAGTACATAAGCCAACAGAGACAGTTAGCCTAACAACAATACATGTAGTCACATAGTTTAAGTATCAGGTGTAAATTGCAGTCAGGCGTAACTAAACACACCAGGTTGTTAAAAAAACAATGCATGCGTTAATTAAGCTAGTGTACAAGTTACTAGAAGCTCGAGTTCAGACACACAGTGACTTAGCAAAAAAAATTTCACTAAAGTAGACGTAAGTGACTAGTAACTAAGTACAAATGCATTACATTAAAGACGCCTGACAAGCTTAATGCTAGGTAACTAACATCCCATTCATGTGTCTGACATTTCCGCTCCACGCTAACAAAGCAGTTGTTCTTTTATCTACAATCAACATTTGCAACATACCAAGCATCAGGTGGAAAGCAATAAACTATAGCCAAGCATTAGCGTACATGTGTGGTAACCAATGCAGGCTGTACATACGATAAACTTAAGCCAAAGCAATTAAATATAAGTTAAAAACCTCGACACTGTGCTCAACTAAATACAATTAAATGGTCAGCAAGGTGTCACACATGCGATTAAATGTAATCAATAATGACGATCACGTCAGCCAACAATTACATCCCAATGTCCTCAACTAAAGGAATAACAGCACACGTATGTACACCAGATACATTCCAACAAAGTCATACACATTGTGACAACAGCCTTTCAGCCGAAACCTCCTTCACTAATACCATTGTGCAATATGTTACAGCTGGATACATGGCGCAGGCCCTCGCCCCAGTGCGAATATACCTTGAGGAGGTGCCATTCTACGTAGAAAAAGAGGCGTCGACAAGTGGCGGCGCAAGCAAATTAACATGTAGAGTAAGACCAGAACAAATATAAAAATAAACCTTAAAACAGTTTTAACCTTTACTTTCATTCAATATTTCCTGCCAACTAAACCATATACCGTTCAACTAATAATAAAGTAGTTGGACATTGAATTAAGAAATTACACCAATAAGCTTTTCTGTTAAACAAGGTTAACTTGTAACGTAAATTTGGCCACCTTAAGCCAAAAGTAAAAAAACAATATCTCAAGCTATGATAGACAAATAATAAGTCCAGTTACAATTCGTTTACTTAACCTAATTTTATCAAACAAGTGAAATTGGTATGTACGTCCCCATTTAACTGTAATCCTAAAAGTCATTATATCCATCGTTCCATTATTACCTCCAACTGTAATCCTAAAAGTCATATCCAACAACCAGGTTAACTTGTAACGTAAATTGGTCAATCAAAAGTGAAACAATATCTTAATAGTTAAATAACAATAAGTCAATTCACAATTCGTTTACTCAACTTAAATTCTCTACAAACGAACAATATACATATATAAGGTGGCCAACGATTGTCCGCCTAACTGTACATTGTTTTTTTTTTTAACAACTTAGGGACATATATATTCCCTCATTTGGCCATAAAACATATAAGACCATCCATCAAGGGCACGGGTGGTTAAATCAAGAATGCAAACCTGTCAAGTGGATAACACAAGCAAATCATCTAAAGTGTTGTTAGCCGCATAAATTACCCGACCGGTTAGGCAGTGGACGTTGGCCCCCCCTCCCCCGGACAGTCCACCATTTTGCGAACGTCCCACCTGACCACTCCCTCCAACACATCTGACAGCCCGCCCATCCATTACCGACGGGCCAGACGCCATTCAACAAACCCAAATCCTACACATTACAAGAAAACCATCCGCTATAAACAGATCTCCTCACAGCGGACCATCAAGACACAGTTATATACAACAATATTCAATTCACTATTACGACCAGGCTAAGCCGCTACTAAACCTAAAGCATAGAATATATCAATAAAACCAAGCACTTATCTTTTTTTAAATAGCAAACTTAATCTACAATCCTATTACACTTATCCTAACTTACTATAAGGAGATTCGGTGTTTCAGCAGTAAAACAAATTAACGTTTAACAATTGAAAGTTTGACAATTTATTAAAGTAAACACAGGCCCTTTCTGCTGAAAGAAAACCGATCAAGCAACACCACATATAGGCGGTATCCTACTTGCCAAACTAACAAATCTATTCCAAATAATGCACACTTCTTCTACACAGATACCCGTCACCACAAGTCCATAAAAAAAAAAAAAACAAACAATAAAGTACATGCTACTAAGGCCAGTAAACAAATCAGCCAATATATTTTAAGCTAGTCATAAGAATAGCAAACATAGTGGTTAGTACAGCAACATTGTAAAACTAACAAGACTAAGCAAGACACACACACCCTTCTTACTACAAATCTACGTTAATTCAAGCTATTTAAGCATAGAAACAAGCAAACATACTGCTAGCCTATTTTAAGCAACGCACACTCTTCACACTACAAATCTATGTTAATTCAAGCCAATACTAAGTAAAGCATATACACCAGCAAACATACCGCTAAACAAGCCTATTCTAAGCAACACACATTCTTCTCACTACAGAACTACGTTAATTCAAGCCATTAAGCATAGACACATACCGCTTAAACAAGCCTAGCAACACACACACTCTACAGATCTATGTTAATTCAAGCTACTACTAAAACTTAAAACATAGAAAACATAAGCTAGTTACAATTTATAGCTCAAACATATACTGCTTTACAAAGTCGAGTGCCTGCCTCACTACATAACAGCCAACTGAGGACAACAATATCCACTCTAAACCACCGCAGCAACAAGCAAATAGGATCAACAGTAGACTACCACACAGCAGAACAAGAATAAATCACAGCCTCCGGTAGGGGTTCTAAAACAACAACAGGCCACTACACAGCAAAACAAAAATAAATCACAGCCTCCAGTAGGCATGCTGGACCCTAATACAACCTGTATAGGGGAAAAATAGCAACAACAACACCTAAAGCTAACACACTTACTTTCTGGCGAGAGCAGGTGAGAGACTTCCAGCAGTGAACTGTGGAGGAGACTGTGCTCGGTACATGGGCTACTCCCGGTATATATACGATTCGCCAAGGATGTTCCGGGGAAAGGTGTACTCTTACAGAGTGAGCGACAATTTTACAAGTCCCAAGGTGGCCGACGCCCCCTCCAGAATCATATAAAAGCGGGCTTAGGCACCCGACAGAATCACAGTCTCCCAGCAACATGGCTTCTGCTCCTCCTCAGTACTTGCTGTGTTCCACTTGCCAGGAAGCTTTTTTCCTGACGGAAGATGCCCGGGCTAGACACGGCCTATTGTGCGCCGCAATCCAGATGCTCTCGTCAGCTGCTCAGCTTAGACGACTGGCTGTCCATCAGCCAGACACCGGCATACCAGCCACCAGTTCACCAGCCACCAGCTTACTATCTACCAGCTCACCAGCCACCAGCTTACCATCCACCAGCTCACCAGCCAAACTAGCCACCTCAGCTACACGCCGGCACATATCCGCTAAGAGGCCTTCTGAACGTGACAGAGTCAGTAAAAAAATAAAGGCATGTCCAAAAGCCTCAAAGACTGCAATAGCTGCAGCTGTGGCGGCCACCAGTCAACCTTCTCCACCTACACTGTCAGTCAAGGTGAAAAAGGCACTTTCCAGTGCCAAAGACTTTGTGATCGCCAACCCCAACGGACACTACAGGGATCTGGCCACGTTTCTAGAAGCGGCCACTCCACTACTGACTACACTACTACAGGATGAGGCTTCAGCACCAGGGACGTCACTGAAATACAACCTACTTCTCGAAGCCCTGTACGACCATCCCGAAGACATACAGGACCTATTCAACTTTAAGACGACCACGAAGACGCTACACTCTACGGACAGCCTAAATAAGATGCTACAAGACGACACCGCCAAAATTCTGCAGGAGTCTTCCGAAGCAGAGATGAAGGGGAGCGGATGGAGTCTCGTAGCACCTACCACTTTGACCCTTCATGTAAGTTTACTTAGACATGTTAAATCTCCTGGGCACTTTATTCCATTACCAAAGAAACTTAGAACAAGAAAAGCCACTATTAACATACAAAACTCTGACCAAGCTTGCTTTAAGTACTGCCTATTGGCAAAATCACTGCCGCAAAACGTAGACTATGACCAAGTTAAACTCGATGAAAACTCCTTCACTAACGTACCGAACAATTACAACTTTGAGGGACTACAGTTTCCGTTACCTCCATCAAAAATTTCACTTTTTGAGCGGCGTAATCCCGGCTGTAGTATAAATGTGTTTGAAGCGGGCCCCGACTTTCAAATCACTCCCTACAGAATAGCCGATCAGGAACTGGCCGACCACACGGACCTTTTGTGGATCAAAAACGATCAAACCTCACATTACGTGCTAATTACAGACTTTTCCAAATTGGTCAAACCCCAAATCGTAAAGGGTAGCAACAGAATAGTAATCTGTAAACGATGCTTTTCACACAAGGAGACACGTCGATGTCAGCCTGAAACCTGGCTGGCAGAACATACCAGGTTCTGCGGTAAACATCAGCCTTGTAATGTGATGCTACCCAAAGAGGGGGACAACCAATTAAAATTTGTCGCTTACGAGACTGAAATTCCCGTACCAATCATAGTGACAGCCGATTTTGAGGCCACTTTGCGGCCCACCGCTAGCACTGACATGTCATACCAAGTGCACGATCCAAACAGCTTTTGTACACTTGTAAAGTCCACTCTGCCTGACTCACTGTTAAACGAGGTGGGCATATCGACCGAACCTCACTTGCAGCGTTCGCAAAACGCCGCCCAAGCTTTTCTATTGCACATGAAAGACTTGGCCCAGCGTGTGGAATCCTTATACTTACGTAACCTCCCCGTAGGACCTATGACTGAGGAACAGACAGAACGTCACAGACTAAAATCCAACTGTGACCTTTGTGAGCGCTCGTTCAACGAGACCTCAGAACAGTATGGTGACAAAACACTAGACCACTGTCACATCACAGGCACCTACAGACACACGAGAGACTACCACGATTTCTATCTCAGACTTGACGTGTGTCTACTGATGGATACTCTGGTCTCTTTCCGCAACACCTGCCTACAGTCGTACAGAATTGACTGTTGCCACCATTACACCGCTCCAGGTCTGTCGTTCAGCGCCATGCTACGTATGACAAAAATGACGCTAGAACTGATAACTGACGCTGATCAGATGCTGATGATTGAATCAGCTATCAGAGGAGGACTGGTGCAGTGTAATCTACGGTACGCTAAAGCTAACAATCCGTTGTTGTCGAATCAGCACGACTACAAAGAAGACGAACCGTCTAGCTACCTACTATATCTAGACTGTGTGAACCTGTATGGCAAGGCAATGACATCGTTTCTGCCATACGGAGACTTTAGGTGGGTGGACACAACACCAGACTGGTCCTCATTGCCAATTGACTCTCCATATGGGTTTATACTAGACTGTGACGTAGAGGTACCTGCAACTCTACATGACAAGTTACAAGACCTACCTTTGTTGCCTGAGCTAGTGACACCCCCTGGTGGCAGCAGTAAAAAGTTGCTTGCCACACTGTACAACAAAAAGCGTTACGTGGCTCACTATACGGTGTTCCAACAGGCCGTACAACTTGGTCTGAAAGTCACCAAAGTACATCGGGCGCTACGCTTTTCGCAATCACCGTGGATGAAAAAATTCATCGACTACAATGCTGACAAAAGATCTGCAGCAACTAGTGCGTTTGCTAAAGCTTTTTACAAGCTCATGAACAACGCCTGTTATGGAAAGACGATGGAGAATGTCCGCAACAGAGTTGACATTCGCATTGTCACCACGGACAAGCAGTTTCAAAAGCTCGTCCGCCAGACTCGTTTTGTTGAGCGGAAAATAATTTCCGACGATGTAATAGCAGTTCAGATGAGACGGAACACTGTAAAAATGGACAAACCAATTTACGTTGGTATGACCGTTCTTGACGTGTCCAAAGTTCACATGTACCACTTTCATTATACGCTGATGCAAGAACACTTCAAAGCTCCTGCTAGCAAATTGGAGCTAGCGTATATGGACACGGACGGACTGATTTATTACATCACAACGGACCAAGATCTTTACACTGTACTTAAACAGCCCCCTTTGTCTCAACACTTGGACAGGTCTGGGTATCACGACACGCATCCTTTGAGAGACGATACCAACAAAGGGAAGCTCGGTACATTCAAAGACGAGTGTAAAGATCAAGTCATGTTTGAATTTGTGGGGCTAAGACCAAAAATGTACGCTTACCGTTTTAGCTCTACAGATGAATCGGAAAAGCGAAAAGCCAAAGGCATCAAAGGTAGCTATGTTGAGAAAAACATCCGTTTCCGCCACTACAAAAACACTTTGTTTTCCAAGGAAACCTGCGATAAGGCTCACTTCAACGTGATCCGTAGCAAAACGGCACGTATAACTTCCACTACTGTAGTAAAAAAGTCTCTGTCAGCTGAAGATGACAAGAGACAAATTTTACAGTGTGGAATACGTACGTTACCCTACGGACACTACAAACTCGGTGCGGAGGACACCACTGTTGAGACTCACAATGACTAGAAACCCTGACACGTTGTACGAACTAGCCCTGAAAGGCACTTGTGACACCTTTGACACCACTCAAGACGTACCACCAGAGTTTGACCAATTACCAACCTCCATACAACGCCACTTGAGACAACGACTTAAAAAAAAATGGATGCGGGAAACTGAACTGCCTGATGACCCGTACACTTATGAGTACCGCTACCATGAAATAACATTACTGGACAAAGATGAGTTCATAATGATCACTAATCATCCACGTAACATGTACCCTGCATACTGGCCAAGACTGTCGTACGATGACTACGTGGCAGGTGAACGTAACAGTGCACACATTTACTTTGACTACTATGAATTTACAATTGGACAGAGCGAGACACCGCCGTTATTGTTGTGCCGTAAGTGCTTCTTAGAAACCAGTTTACCCAGCGACGGCGGACACTGGACTGACGTTGACTGTGAGGCACACTGGAATGACTTGAACTGGACGTTTCACTATGTGAACAGACACCTTGTAACAAGCAAGCCCAGGAGGTTGATTAAAATTCTACGGTCAAGCGACAGCTGGTGTGACAGATGTATCTTGACGCCACTGTTTGACATAAACGACTATGATGGTTGCAGCACTCAGACCCACATGCATGATCTTGACAATACTGATGAAGACAATGACCATAACAGCGAAACCGATGAGTACGTAAGAACTCTATTATGGGACGCCTACGTACACTAACTGGTGACTCACTTCTACAACTATTATTGTATCTCCTTTGTATAGCTTTAGTTAAACCATTTTTTTTTTTTTTTTTTTATTTATCGTACATATTATCGCATTCATATTGTTGTACCATTCATCGTTAGATTAAACCACTTTTCTTTTTTTTAGCTATTATTGTAGCTTTAACTATGTTAGAATATATTTGGCCGTCACTGAAAACCAGCATATAGCTATTTGTATTAAAAAGGAATTTTAAGTCATTATTGAAAATCTTTGACCACATATATTTAATGTATTCTTAAACATATTCTACATTTTCCATTAAACTCTAAACTTGTCCAATCAATCTCTGTAAATATGACTTTATTTCATCTCAAATGTTAAACTTAGATGTTACGTAAATATCAGTTTAACTGTGTTAAATATATTTAGTCGTTACTGGAAATCAGAAAATAGCTATTTGTATTAAAAAAAGAATTCAATCACTATTGAAAATCTTTGACCACATGTATTTAATGTATTCTCAATCATATTCTACATTCTCTATTAAACTCTAAACATGTCCAATTAATCTCTGTAAAAATGACTTTATTTCTTCTTAAACGTTAAACTTAGGTGTCACGTAGTTTAATGTCAATCCATGGCATCTTTACCTATGTTACATTATATTTAGTCGTTACTAAAAATCAGAAAATAGCTTTGTCAATCCATGGCATTTTTACCTATGTTACATTATATTTAGTCGTTACTGAAAATCAGAAAATAGCTTTTTGTATTAAAAATTCAATCATTATTGAAAAATCTTTGACCACATGTATTCTTAAACATATTCTCCATTCAGATTCCCTGTTAAACTCCAAACTTGCTTAAATAATCTATGAACTTTATTTATCAACTTGAATGTTAAACTTAGATGTTAGTGTTATGTATCAATAATTATCAGTATTAACTTTTTTGCTCTACCAATTGTAAATAAACATTTACTGTACACTTACCTTGCAAATAAATTCTTGCTTTGTTCCAAAATCTTCTTTTTTCTTTAATCAACCTTACTACACGATGGAGGGGTGTATGCAAACAATCAATAAGACAAAGTTCAAGAATGAGTTATTTTATTGTACAAAGTAAAGTGATTAGTTGTTACAGTATTTTAGATTGTTAAGTACAAAATCTATTAGGTTAGAAACACAATAGCGTCGCACCTCTGAATCTATCCACATTGATGTAGCAGTAGATGGTGACCAGTAGTTGTCATCGTAATCGTCTGAAACAGCAGCCGTTACTTTTAGACGTTTTTCGTCGAGATCTTGCAGGAATTTCGGCAGGTCGTTTGACACTTGTTGTATTACCTCAGGGCTTAGTGTACCACTTCCACCTCTGACATTAGGTAAAGGCTTGTACCTACGGGTAAAGTAACGTCCATAGCGATGTACCAATTGTTGAACTATGGGTGACCATTCGGCTATGACTGAGCGATATGCTTCTATGCAGGGAAACATACGTTTGAGAGCCGACCATCCGGAGGAGGTAAACGGAATAGGCTGTGGATTGGCTGACATCAAAGGCGTTGGAGGCTCGGTGATGGTTTGTCTAAAGTTGCGAACCACCAAACTTATGTCCGTTGTGGCCGCCGGCTCCAGACATATGCCGTTCAAATAGAGTGGATAGAATCGTACACCTTCTTCAAAGAAGCGGTCTACTGTGTTCAGTACAGCACTACTGCGTAGTCCAATCAGGTCTTCAAAGGTCAGGTTGGCGTGTTGTTGGCCATTTACGAGGTAGATAGATGGATTGTAGTCTCCAGCGCACTCAAGACCGACCACTGCGAAAGCTTCTGCTGCTACCTTGTAGGCTTGACGTAAAAGTAGACGTGGTTCCCATGGTTTTGGCGGCGGCGGTGGCGGCGGTGTTTGGTGCTTGTAGGTGTAGTAGTTCACTTGTGGAGGCAGTGGTGGTGGTGGTGCAGGTTGAGCATTGTCATCCGTAAGCGTTGCTAGTAACATTTCCACATCCATAACCGGTGATGACGATGATGGTAATTCAACTGCTTTACTTTTACGTCGTTGTTTTACTACTTTGTTCAAATCTTTGCGTGCTGCAGGCAGTGTGCGTGGTGTCTGATCCATGACTGACGCTAGATCCCCTCATTGTGCTCAGCAGACCGTCAAGGCTGCCGACCAGACAACCTTGAGCTGCTGCAGACATGTTCCAGCAGGTATAACCACGCCCTAGATGACCTCACCAGACAGCCTTGGTATGAGCTGCTGCAGATATTCCTCTAAATCTATTTCTTGTGCTAAACGTTTTACAAGCTCACGTAAACGTACTTCTAACCAAAGTAGCTGATCAGCCAAATCTGTTTTGCTAACATAAAATTGTTCTACATAACCTAGTAATCTATCACCATCTTCAGCCCGTAACTCCCCCTCCTTTGGCCGCTTAAGCGGGTGGCCAAATTTGTCTATTAATGCTCGCATGAAAGTGACAATGGTCAGTGAGAGACAGTTATTTTATAGTTTGATCTTGTTTGAGAATCTCTTCTTCAAGCACTCTTCTTAAATTCAATTTTAAATTCTCGTTTCCAATCGCGTCTGTAATAGTCTTGACAAGTGTACGTAAACGCTGTTCTAACTGCACAAGTTTATCCGATAGTTCGCTACGACTTACGTACAGTTTTTCCAAGTAATCTCTGTCCACAGTCTGGGTACTGACTGTACGTAGTCCACTTGGCTCCTCTTCCTTCCCTTCCTCCTCCTCCTCCTCGTAAATAATGGACATTGAACGTCCAAACTTGTCGATCAGATAATGCGGTTTCATTGCAGAATATAGACTGAATATATTACTAGCCTACGTTGCATTATATCCAACTGCGGCTGTTCATACCAAGCCACTTAACGTACATTCTTTTTCCTTTTCTTTTGAGGATTTTTTCCACTAAATATGTGTCTGGATAGTTGGTTTTCTGCAACTCTGCCTCGTAAAAAGCTCCTTTAATATCATCACCTTTTAAGTCGCGCAAATAGTAGACTGGAGGTCTAGTGGGTTTCACTCGATAAATGGTAAAGAGTTCTGTACTCCAAGATGGCGTGTATCCCTTATTAAACAGTGTCTTGTACTTTGATACTCTTACAGTATCATTGATTTTGAACTTCATTTTATGGGGAACAGATTGAGGGTTTAGTTTATTTTTTAAGAGTTTTTCATGTTTTGCTGTCACGTCTTTGGGTCGCATTCCAGTAGACCTATGGACTCTCGCATTGTATAGCTTTAAGAGTTGTGGCAGTGTTGCTAGCCACTTGTAATTTCCCTGTAAGCTAAACTGCTTCCAAAGCCATGACTGTAAGGTTCTGTTAAAACGTTCCACTACAGATGCCTTCAAGTGTGTAAACGTACTATATAGATTTATACTATGATCGTTCATCAAGTTGCGAAACTCTTTGTTGTAAAACTCTGTACCATTGTCACATTGTAAATTGGCTGGCACCCGAGGGTGACTTTGTTTCAAAACTGTTCGCATGGCGGCCGTTACGCTGCTTCCTTTTTTATCACGGACCGGTACTGCCCAAGCGTACTTAGACAATACATCAATCACAGTCAATATGTACTTGTTACCTTTGTTAAAGCGAGCATAAAGATCCATTTGACATAAGTCCGCCTGCCACAAATCATCAATACCCTTGACGTAAACTTTGCGTCTGGTAAAATGTTTTCTGGCCGGCTTGTGCAACTCGTTCATAATGCCTCTTCGAGCAACTTCCATTGTCTGACACTTTAAGTTATTCAATTATTCTATTTAAACGCAACAAGTTTACTATGTGTTCAATTTCCTCATTATGAGCGGTGTGGCCGGCTTTTTGTGACATTATGAGTAGTCTAAGTCTGTTTACTAGTTTGTTAACATTAAACTGCACAATACCTTTACCAAGTGAACCTTTTGCTTCCCCCTCCTCCTCCACCTCCTGTACTTTTTCCTCTGTCTTTTGACGCGTAGGAAATAGGACAGAGATTACAGACAGGTACTTTTTACCTTTATTGCGGTTTACTGGCTTTTCGGCAGAATACATTTGCCGATGCGCGTTTGTTAGCTTTAGGATTTCTCTGTATGCATTCAAATCGTCACCGTCAAGTAGATCCTTGTTTGGCTTTTGTTTAAACAACAGTTCCAACAAGCCGATTGTAGCTTTGTACTTGCGGTTTCGCACAATGACTTGTAACTTTTCGAAAGCAATCTTGGAATTGCCAATTACAGTTCCTCCCCTACCATCTGCTCTTACACCGTACGTACTATCGAGCTGGGTACGTTCTTTTGGATCAGATAATTTTTTTCAAGTATGCCCGTACAATAGGTATTACATCCACATCCGTCTGCGTCGATGTATCCATAGTTTTGTTTAAATCTTCCCCATCTTCTTCTTCTTCTTCTTCTTCCTCTTCAATCTTTGCTTCCTTTTTTATCTCCTTTTTTACACTGAACGGTGGCGGCGGTGGTGGGACGTTTTGTAATGCTTCCTGTACAGTTTTCTGTAGCGGCAGTACAATCGGCTTGGCCTTTTCTTCAAAATACCGTGTCATATCGTCAGTGCTGCGCAACAGATCTTTATATTTCTTTCGTACCGCACTAGTCATTTTGATAAGTTCCTCCTTTACTTTTCGCTCTCGATTAAGTTCTTCGACACGTCTGTTCATTGTGCTAAAATGAGCCAAGCACGCGCTCTTTGGTCCTTTATATATCGCTAATGAACGTGTCTAAACCGCATCTGTAGCGACCATTATTCTTTTCACAGTCCTTGTTGATGGTGACAAATCCGTAGGGCGAGTTGCGTTCCCAGCACTCTTTGCATAGTACTTTAAACTGATCAAAGGTCATGTCGCCATTTACATGATCGCTGTACACGTGTTTCAAGTTCAGTTCGTCCTGTTTGAACAGCATAATGAGGTTCACATTGTCTCGCAATAGGTGTTTGGGTAGGCGTGCGTACGTTTGAGTAAGGTAAAAAGAATCCGTGTTCATATGTCGACCCATGCTAAAGAAACGTTTCATTTGCTCTTGACTTCCATCGCTAGCTACGTCATCAAATATGATCACAGAATTTGGGCGCGAAGTGTCAAGCACATCTTTACTGTCGCTGTATGTAAAGTAACCAATTTCCGGTATTAGTTTGAACATTTGTGCCAACAGTTGATATTTCGGCTGTTGTAATGATTTGCTATACACATACAGGTTGGCAAACTTAAGGCCCAAAGGGTCAACAATTAGTCTGTACATTAAATTAGTCTTGCCACAGTTAGATGGTCCACATATGACGCAACGAATGCTTGCCGGCAACAGTGGTCCATGTTTCGAGGTGGACTGCTTCTTTTTTAGTAAAGCGTCCAGCACATCGGTGTTTATGGTGAATGTAGTACTTTGCTTTTTGAATTTCATCGTTACACTGATTTGCAAGGATTGGTGCCACTCCTATATAAAGAGCTAGTCTTGTGGAAGTCGTTTCATTATGAGAAAACCGCGCTACGGAGGCAGAGGGCTGATTAATAGCATAATCGACAGGCTTCCTTTTGAACTGAATTTAAGTGGTTATAACTTTTGTGGTCCAGGCACAAGGCTCCAGGAGCGTTTAGCAAGAGGTGACCGAGGTATTAACCCGCTAGACGAGGCGTGCAAAGAGCACGACATCGCTTACAGTCGACACAAGGACTTGGAGTCACGACACAAGGCGGATCGCATATTGGCAGATAAGGCTTGGAGCCGTTACAAGACAAAGGACGTACCGTTTGGGGAAAAGGCAGCAGCTTGGTTTGTAACAAACGCTATGAAGGCGAAAACAGCGATGGGTAGTGGTATAAGGAGAAGGAGACCGAAGAAGAAGGGCTTGACTTTTGGAAAGATAGTCAGCCACGCCAGGGCGGCCGTACGTGGTTCTGGAATTGCTAGAAAGGACAACAGCAGCAGAACGTTAAAACGTACAGCGCAGATAGCCTTGAACGCTATTGCGCGGCTAAAGAAGAAACATGGTGGTGGTGGCAACAACTACTTTAGGAGAATGAAAAAAGAACGTGTCTTGGCGTTGCCGAAAAGTGGAGGGGTTCTACCGTTACTGCCGATATTTGCTGGCCTTAGTGCTATTGGAAGTTTGGTAGGAGGTGCCGCCGGAGTGGCCAAGACCATTGCTGAAATTAAGGATGCTTCAAAAAGGCTGGCAGAGCATCAACGTCACAATGAGACTATGGAAGCGATTGCTTTACGACGAGGTAGAGGACTCTACTTACAACCGTACCGAAAGGGTCTTGGTCTCCACATGACACCCTACTCAGCGGTGCGAAAAAACTATTAAAGTTGTTGCCCGACCGTGCGTTGTACGACAAGGATTTGACGTTCTACGCTCAGCTCTTTGCAATTCCTAATTTTAGAGGAGTTTTTATGCGGGATGCTTTGCCATTACGACCTTGGAGAAATGAGTCTACCATTGTGAATCTTGACAGCAGCAGTGGTGCTGGCACCCACTGGGTCTGTTTCAAGAAAAAGGGCAATCGAGTTGATTACTTTGATAGTTACGGAGATCTGCAGCCTCCAGTAGAAGTGCAACGCTACCTAAAGGGCAACTTCATATCTTACAATCGTACTGACTACCAGTCTGTACACACAGAGAGCACGATTTGTGGACACCTATGTTTAGCATTTTTACTGACCTAATAAATTGCTTATTAACCCATGTTTGCGAGTGTTTTACTCAGTCATGTCTCTGACGCTTACTTTCAGCGGAACAAAGTCGGAGCTTGGGTCGGAATTTTTTCCACCCATACATTTGCCTGGTGATGACGACGTTTGGGAAGTGGGTCTACTTAGTCTTGAGACTTACAACTCAATACCTAATGTGGACAGTACAAACAATCTACTTCACTATGGTGGTGCCGATGGTGGGGTGCTTTCTATACCAGAGGGTACGTATAGTGTTGATCAGATTTCAGCCTATATACAGGCGGAACTGAGTAAGTTACCCAACAGACCTGTCGTACGAATAACCGTGAGCAACAGCACTCTCCAAACGAGCATCAAGTCCTCGGTTTTAGTGGACTTTACAAAGGAGAACTCGATTGGTGGGTTGCTGGGGTTTAGGAAAGAGGTTATTAAACCCGGTCAGGTAGCTACAAGTGGAATGGTGGACATTTTTCGGATCAACACGATTCGTGTTGAATGTAATATTGCCACCGGTTCTTATGTTAATGGAATGCCGGCCCATGATATTTATCAATTCTTTCCCACCGTGCCGGCCGGCTATAAATTGGTAGAAACCCCGAGTCCAGTCATTTATGTACCTGTCACCGTGCATAATATTGACAACGTAACCCTACGAATTATTGATCAAGACGGTAAATTGGTGAATTTTCGTGGAGAACGTATTACGATACGGCTACATTTAAGGAAGCAGCAGTAATGGGTTTCGTTTATTGGAGGAGTAGGAAGCCAACCTATTTAATGGCGGCGCGCAAATATAAGTTTACTAGTGACAATCGATCTGTCAAACGATTAACACGTACAAATCGGAGATTCTTGCAATCCCTAGGATATACTATTATTACATAATGAACGATATGTTGGACATTATGCAGAGTGTGCCGTTTGATGATACGGTCACACATATGGAGTGGCATACTCATCTTCCCTACGCTTCAATGACTTTGAACAATAATGATGAAATACGTATACCAATACAGCAGCAGGATTTGTGTGTAATACCATCCCTCTCTTATCTATATGTTGAGGGTAAGCTACTTTTAAGCGATGGCAACGCTACTGCCGCAACAAAGTTTGTCAATAACGCAATAGCTTTTCTCTTTGACGAGATGCGGTATGAATTGAACGGTGTAGAGATTGACAGGGTGAAGAATCCTGGTATTACTACTACACTAAAGGGGTATGCGTCACTGAGTGAATTGGAACTGAAGAGTACCGGATGTTGGGCCTCTACGTCTGCTAATCTGCAGTACAGACTTGATGAAGATAATGTTGACAAGAAGGGGAACTTTAGCTTTTGTATACCTCTTAACCGACTTTTTGGTTTTGCCGAAGATTACAAGAAGATTATGGTGAATGCACGCCATGAACTGGTATTAATTAGGTCTTCTGGTGACAAGAATGCTGTTATGTGGGATAAGGACTCACCAACTGCCACTGTGGAATCCATTAAGGTTAAGTTGGATAAGTTAAACTGGCGAATGCCTTACGTAACTTTAAGCGATAAGCAGCGTGTACAGCTGCTAAAGTATTTGAGTCGAGGTACTAGCATACCTGTGGAGTACAGGTCATGGGAATTGTACGAGTATCCGGCGCTGCCAAATACTTCACGGCAAACGTGGGCTGTAAAGACTGCTTCTCAACTGGAAATACCAAGGTATGTGATCGTGGCTTTTCAAACGGGCCGAAGAAATGAAATGGAAAAGAATGCTGCTCACTTTGATCATTGTGATTTGACCAATTTAAAATTACATCTTAACTCAATCTCGTATCCGTATGATGATTTAAAACTAGATTTTGGAAACAATCATTACGCAGTTTTGTACGACATGTATACTCGTTTCCAAGAGAGTTATTATGGAACAATTACGCGCCCACTGTTGAGCAGAGAACTGTTTAAAAGAATCGCGCCTATTGTAGTGATCGATTGCTCTAAACAAAACGAGACCTTGAGATCCGCACCTGTTGATATACGCATTGATTTTGAAGCGGCTAACCAGTTTTCTCAAAACACCTGCGCTTACTGTCTAATTATACACGATAAATCGTTTACCTACGATCCCTCTACAAATCTTGTTCGCAAGCTTGTTTAGGGGGCGTGGCTTAGTGCTATAAATTGGTGGGCTGAGGTTGTGCTACAGTCAGTGTGGCAGCAGCAGCATCATGGTCAGGAAGGCAGTCATCGACTTTAGCGCTTTTGCCGCCCAGGACGGTACGTCTATAATTAAGGAGCTCTCCATTATGGACGTTGACACAATGTGTGTTCAACACTGGATCTTTAGACCACCAAAAGAAAACACTCCTTCAGGCTGGAATGACACTGTGCGCCGTAACCGGTGGCTAAGTAAACACTATCACGGGCTGGATTTTGATGCTGGATTCACTGACTACAAGATGCTGGGTGAGGCGCTGCAAAGCACTTGTGCTGACATAGAACTACTCTACACGTCGACTCTGGAAAAGTCAAAGGTACTGGGGCGACTGTTTGACAACCGGCGTGTTGTGTTCAGTTTGGAGGAATTGGGATGTCCACGTTTGCCAGAGAAACTAATCCCGACTGAGAGCGGTGAAGAAGAACTAGAAGACCCTCCGTGTCTTTGGCATAGCGTCTACGCTTCTGGATTTAACTGCACACAGACTAATGTTAGCAAAATGGCGTCTTGGTGTATGGAAAACTTGTCCATGATCGACATGACTGAGGTGTCGGTGCGTGAAAGGACATTCACTGATTGGAAACATACAACACCCACTCCTCGACAGTTGGCCGAACATGGGTTTGTAAGAATTGCCGACACTGTAGACAGCACAAAGTGTGTTTATTGTGGAGTCATTTTATTTAGGTGGGAACCTTATGATGACATAGCTCATGATCATGAGTTCAACTCACCGTTCTGTAAGTACATTCAGTACAGGCGGCAAAAGTCGGAAAAGGAAGCGGAGGAAACCTTTTTGAAGCAGCCCAAACAAGTCTGCGATATTGAACTTGTCAAATTATGCAATGCTTGACATTCTCCAATCCTCTAGTCGCCGCAGTGCATATTATATACGAAGGAGAAGACAGAGCTTCCCCATGGATTTTTGATGCTGCCGACCGAATCAGGTTTGAAGCTCGTATTGTGAAACTGACGTCACTCCTATCAGCGGTCATCGAACATAAATTGTCACATATTGCAAAATGTACAAAAACTGATCACAGCTCCTGTAGCTTTTCAAAATAAATGTATACTACTTTATTCATCTTTTTCTTTCTTTATTCCATAACATGATTCCTACAGCAGCAGCAGCAGGAGACGAATATATTGCGCTTCGGACCAACCATCACCACCTGCACATGTACGCCTCAGCACCTGGACGCCTCGACGTCGCCTGCTCGTCCACGGCTACCAGTCAGCCCATATACCGTATGTTTAGCATATCCTTAATTGCTTTGTAAAGGCGGCAGAGCTGCCGACGTCTTTTCCTTGTTTGGGAGATTAGCGTGCTTCGAGCGGCCAAGAGTTTTTTCCTTATGGCCGTTTAACATCTTGCCTTCGAAAGTGAAAACCGAAGGCAGCCGGGGCCGACTGGCACAAGTACTGACACAAATGTGGCAAGCAATGAGACAACGATGAAGGAGGCCGACGTTTTTTCCTTATGGGTGAATAGCATGTCTGCCTTCGATCTGAGACTTTGAAGGCAGGCGGCCGACCTGCCAGCGCACTACGTTTTTTCCTTATGGCGATTAACATGGCTGCCTTCGAAAACGGAAACCGAAGGCAAATTACCCTACTCCCCTGAATAAGTGTTAGGGAGGCTACTAGTCCTACACTCGGTAAAATAAGATATTCTTGAACTTTAAATTTTAAAAAGTGAACGTAACTTTCTAAAACCTGTCGGAGCTGATTACCACAACATTGGGGTTTTATTTTAATAGTTTGTCGTTTACTTCCTTTTTGTAATTCTGAACTTGAACATGTTAATTACAATTTATAATTTAAGGTTAACTTAAACCAAACAAACTGCCCTTGGAAGGATAAAATCCTAAACTAACAGATAAACATTTGGACGTTCTATCTCGATCTGGTAGGGTTTAACTCAAGAGTTAGTCAAAGTTTGGTTAAACGGTTCTTGAATCTCAATTTACTAAAGTTCAACTTTCTTATTTGGACGTTGTTCTAGAGGATTTATTTTTTTGAAAACAAACAATTTCTTACTAGGAAAAAATATTGTATTTCTTATCAGTAAATGACTGGTTTTATGAAACAGAGGGCGTATTACTAGTTCAAATAATAATTACGATAAAATATACAGTGGTCGTATACATACTCATACTCATACAAAGTAAATACACACGCACACAAAAGAATGTATATATTAGTGTGCGTATATGTACTTATATTGTTTAACACTTAAACAAACATGTACTATATAATTTCCGTTGCTGATCTCACTAGTATTTTAGTCTATATTTGCTCAGATAATCTTACTCCATGTAAAATCTATTCATTTTCAATTAGTTCAGATTAAATAATACAGACTGTGCAAATATCACAGGCTAATTATCATAGCATAATATTCCCTGATAATTTTTAATGCATTTCAACACTCATTTTTATTTCTAGCATATGATTTTTTGCTGGTTTGATAAATTTACTTGCTGGTTTAGGGTTTTTTACTTGTTAATTATTCTTGGATAAAACGAGTGATTGTATTGAATTTCATTTAGGGTTTTTGTGATTTTTCAATAGTTAAAATATTTTATCGTTTTGAATTTTGGCCTTTTTCGATAAGTTTTTATTCACTAGATTGTTTATAATTGTAAGAGTTGGTTCCACTTGAGAAGGATGAATTGCATTACTTAATTTAAGAAGTTTTCTACATAGTAAATTATTTAACACAATCATTTTGTATGTATAAGAATTATATATCATTTTTTATCCATTTTTTCTGCTATTGATTTTGTTTTTCTTGCTACAAATGATTTATTTCTTATTTTTACTTGTACATAGTTTGGGATAATGTTCAAATTCTAACAAGTTAAGAGAGCACATCCACATGAAAAATAATTACAGTATTAAAAATAGTCTAGAACTTGTTTAAAGTTATAGTGTATCACGAGAATGTTGAAACATAGAAAATTTGCTACAATTTTACAATAAAAATTAAAACATTTGCAATAGTATTTCTTATAAGTTATCATTTACTTGCGAATCTTCATTATTTTATAATTCTTCATACTAATTTACCCGTATGATTGCAAGGATCTACCTCCACATACTTATAGATTTTTATTATTATTAAAGATTTATTTTTAAGGTACAGGCACCTTTTTTACAAATATATTTGTTTAGTTCTCATGTAACTTAAACTTCATTTATTCAAAGGACATAGAAGAATAATATCTAAAAATATTAAAATAATATCCATCACATTTTTAAACTCACACGTTTATTTTTTAAGCTGGTCAAAGGAAAACCCTTATGTAGAAGAAATAAGTTTAATTCAAATGTTAATAAAAATGCTCTTTGTGAAACATTAAAATAAACATCTCTTAAATTCAAGTAATAATCCAAAATTAATAAAAGTAAAAACATGTAGTAGCCACTGCTTCAAAATGAAGAAATTTAAGAATATTGGAAAAATGTTAACCTTATAATGATATAAGAAATAATTATCCTCATATTAGATAGTGCATGATATATTAATATAACAAACTACACGATAATCCAATATAGGTTTTTAAATATGTAATAGTATGTTATGACTCTAACTCTCACACATTTATAACTTAAATATTCCAGATAAGAGTATTACGTGTACAAAGGTAATTCGGTAAACTGACCCTTATATAACGTAAACTGCTAGGCTTGATATTAAATTTTCACACAAAGGGATAACTTTGTCGGCCTTCGTGACAATATTTTAAGGCTGTACGCATTTGTGTTTCCTTCCTAAATATGCATATAAATTTTCATTCAAACGTTGTTCTATGACTTAATTATTTTCCGTAAAAATAAGAAGTTAAATGCATTTTTTTAACTTCACGTAAAGGTATATTTTATAACATTAAAATTTACCATAATCACCAAAGAACTCATTAAATTCCTCTAAACTACAATAAACATTTAATTTTGCTATTTGTAATATAATTAAATGTATAGTACTCAATACGTCATTTTGTGATAAGTGCTATTTTGTGGCGTGTTTTTACTTCCTATTTATCGTAGCAATTTGTTAAAGTATTATTAATAGGATAATTTTGATGTTGATAATACACACAAATGTTACAAAACATGTTTATACACTAAAATAACCTATGTGTTAATATTTATATGTTTGTTAGTTCAAATGAATGTTATTTAATATTCAATTCCTGAGAGATTTAAGATGGCTACTACTAGTTAATTCCATCAGATCCTAGAGATTAAATTAAGCAGTTGTAGATAGGTAAAGTGATACGGAATGATCATTTACATTTTGATGTTACATAGTGGAGTTAGGTTTATAAAACAGCCCTTCAATCCAAGTGTATAAAATGTTTCTACATAATTAAATGTTCATCTCATATTTTAACGATACAATTGTTTTAAAATACTTCAAAATACAACTGCAAAATAAAATTAAAAGAAAAATTAAATAAGAGGTGAGTAAAATAGTCTAATAATATGACATATACTAAAACGTCGGTGTACTATGTTAAAACGAAAGAGCAGTTGAAGTTGTTGTACGTGGATAAATATAATCTCACGTACCGTGTGGTTTTATACTAGTAAGCTCAGTTACTTTTACGGGCTACCTTATAGAGACGAAGTAACAAAGGTGAAGTGGCATCTAAAATAAAAGGTTCCATGGAGCTTTGAGTTGATATTGATGAGTTCAGTTTTCATAATAAAGCTGCACGATAAAAATCCAGTTTAACGACTTTTTGTAAATAGCAAGAGAAGAAAAGCATGTTTTTTCCTGCTATAAACATTGGATAAAAACTGTATTAAAGAGTGAATCAATAAAAACTATAAATAACTTAACATACATGAGGGCACACATAAAACGTGAGTGCTGTTGCACATTTGACTCGTTCCTTAGTTCATCACCTCTTTCCTTTGTAGTTTATATTGTACGTCAGTCTTAATTTTTTTATTCTTTGTGTCTGGAAGTTGTTTTCGTTGGCCATTGCGTTGGCTAAGCTGGCTTTTTATTACGTCAGCATGGCCTGGCATTTTGCTTTGGCTTGATTTTTCGGTAAACATTTCTGTAAAAGTTCCACTGTTTTATTTTTTCTAAAAATGTATGCATGCAGTAAATTTGTCTTTTGTTTGTATAATATGAACTGGTAATTTTACTTAAACTGTGACCTTGAACTAGCTATCTTAACATTGACCAATCCACGTGGTGTTAATATATATTATAAAACTAACAGCTGTTTTTGTACTTTGTTAAGGTCATATTGCACACTCTATTGTCTTGTTAGTACATTTTTGGTAATATGGAAACAAATGTTTAGTTACTAACGATTTACATTTAGGAAACTAGATTCAGTAAAAATTTGTTACGCCATATCTATTGTACTGTTAATTTTACTATCTTTTTATCTGTGCCAAAAGTAATTTAATTGTTTCTGTAAATGTTTTAAATGATTTATGCTACTTTAAGTTTTTACTGTATAAATTGCATTAGGACTTAGAAATCTAATAGGCTTATCTTGTCGCTGCGAGATTTTACACGATTGTTCAGGATAACTTTTTACTTAGTTAATTTCACTTGCGATTAAGGAAAACTGTCGTTCGTTGTCGTTGTTATTTTTTTTTTTTTAGTTTGCTTGTATTAGGTTGATTTTTATTTCTTTCCCGTATCAAATTTTAACTTTAGAGCTCCACCTGCTATTAGTAATTGTGAAGCTTGATTTTATTCTTATATTTTCTCTATTTTATTTATCAATAGTTATAAATACCAATATTCTATATTTATCCCTGTTTTATGGGGTTTTGTTGCTGTAGGGTTCTGTATGGAATCAGTTCGTGCCAGAATGTGCAGCTTACAGGATGCAAGAGGAAGGTAGACCATGCCACCTGGGGAAAGTAACGGTTCGGAGTCAGTGTTGTGAAAGTGGGCTGGCCTCTTGTCTTTTTCTTGCCGGCCCAGTGGGGTTGCCATTCTTTCCCCTTGCTGCGTCAACAACCACTTACCAGGTGACACAATTCCTTTTATGGCCACTTCATGGCCATATTATTCTTTATTTTACCAACAGTAACAAACAACCAAAATTTTAATTGAGTTAAAATAAACTATTAGACTCTGATTTTAGAAAATGTTATGTGTTCCGTCTAATGGACATTTTTTGGACTTGTGTCCAGTTTCCTGAATTTATTTTACAAACATTTTTCGTTTCCTCATCCTTCTAGGGAACGGGGTTCTCGATTTTTTTTTTTTTTTTACTTTTTTAGCTCGTTGAAATTATTCTCATTAGGATCCACCTTGCCTATCAAGCAGGCTTCGATTAAATGTATTACCTATACATTATTTACTTTACCGCTTTTCGCAAATTGGCTAGCACTAGAATTTTTAAAACCAACTCTTTAGCTAATATGTTTATATTTGGGGATAATTTCATTAGATTAATTTAATTATGTTAATTATTTGTTGAATCAAATATTTAGACATTATCGTTTGTTATTTATTTTATGTACCTTTGTTGAGTATTACCTGTTATGTATTTCAGTGTTTTAATAGTCTTAATTTTAAAAATTTATTTGCATTGTTATTTATTACTATTTAATATCCCTATCGTATTTTCAGTTAGATATTTATGTTACCATAACCATTCTATAAATGTATGGCTAGGTCACGTCTTGTTTTCTTTCTGTTTTTTTTAAGCCTTGAGGCAACATTTTAGATACGTTATTATTAGCCGTTGCGAGTTAAGTTTCTGTGTTTTGGTTTTTTTGTTAATTCTCCTTTAATCGATTGTTTTTTCTCTTGGATAATACGTAAATAATACTGTAAGCTTTTTGCAATAAACGGGATTTTCCACCTAATTAGGTTTTTTTTACCTCCTGAGGTGGTGAATTGTTACTCTTATCAGCAAGGCCTAGTGTTTGTATGAGGGTGGGTTTTACACAGTATATAAACGTATGTTTATAAACCTATAAACAAATAATAAAACCAAATTCAAAATACATAAAAAGTAAAAAAAAAAAAAAAAAACACTAAACATCATTATTACTACCTACAAAATATTTATATTTTTTAAGTTACTTTTTATGTAAAAATATTTATGTATGTATTTTATTTAGATTTTAAGTTAGATTTTTTAAGAGGCTAAAAGATTAAGGAAATGTATATTGTCTTAATACAATAAATGTATTAATTGTAACAATTCCAAGAAATGAAAACATTCTATTCTATTCTATTTAGTATATTTTTAAGTGTATAAAAATAGTTAGGGCTTAAACAGGTAAATATAGAAAGTAAAGGCCTCTTATTCCTAGCTTATCTATGCTTGATAGATTGTAACCTGTCATAATTTATGTGGACTAAAATATTCCATTGATTTCACCCTTCTACACCACCAATGTGCCGCATACTTGCACATCCTCTTAATGCCGTAAAGTTTGATGGGAAACATTCTTTCGACGGAAAGTTTATTGGAAATTCTTTCCGGTATATTACATAAGACGTCTTGGTATGTTTCATTTTTAAACTTTTCCCAACTCTGTTATGATTTATTTAACCTGTTTCATACTTTTATTTTTAAAGGTTCTAATTTTTATTTTGTTGTTTTTATAGTTCTGATCAATGAAATGTATATTTATTAATTTCTCTACCCTCTAGATAAATACAAAATAATTTATTAGAATTATGTATCACATAGGTAGAGTAGATTTAATATTTGTTCACTTTCATGATTAAATAAAACTGTTGAAAATATCTTGTTTGTTTGGTTAGTTCTATGCCATCTCTTATTGTTATAATATATCCATTATCATTTATATAAAGTGTTTAAAAATGAAACAAATCGCAATTTCAATCCTATGACAACACATTTTCTGTTTAATTGTATTAAATAGAGTTTAAAAAATATTGTTGAGGATATCATTTCTTGCACAAGTTAATCTTAAAAACATGTAACATTTTTGGTGAATTATTTGTCATTATAACTTAAGATTAATGGTACTTTTTTATCTTGTAGCTGTATAATAAATTTAAATTTGCAATGAAAACATTAAAAAACAGTCGCACATTCTAAATCCTACATGTATTAATGATTTTCATATTTTTAAGAAACTAAACCGTAACTTTTTTATCTCCATAAACATATAATAAACTACCCATATCAGGTAAAATCAAGATTTGTCAATGTATCAACATAATAATTTATCTAAGTTAAAATTACGTAAATATGTGCAGATGTATGAATGCCTAAAAGACTTAAATAGCATAACTCGATGATTATAACGAATTCCACCAATATTATACATACAAGTGATCACTAATCGTGGGGAGATAGGAATAAAATAAAGTAGAAAGGTTTTTCATTTTATCTAAAAGATCGTTTTTAAGAATTGTTTTGCTACAGCAAATAAAGTATTCTGGATAAAATAGACAGCTCCTCTTACCAAAACCAAAACATTGAACGTCTCTACCCAAGCAACATTAAATATATATAGAAAAAGGTTTTTACCACAGAATTATTTATAAATGTAATGTCACTATTGCAATTTAATACATTCAATAAGCTAACAATGTACATCTGATTATGCAGGATTAGCAAGTTTCTATTCTGTCTACAGCCAGTGACGGAAATTGTTTTACCAGAGATGGAGTATTCGACTATTTTTACCACTAACCTCAATTAATGTCCTGGGGTTTGCCACCACCGACGTAATTAATATCATCCTGTATATCGATAACCACCTGTAGAGTATAGAATCCTGAGGGAATTAAAGGTAATTTAAACAGTTTATTTGTACTCTATATAATTAAAATAATGTTCAAAGTATGTTCTGTTCTGAAATAAATTATTCCACATTTAAAATATTATTTAAATATTTCTCAGTTTCCAAAAAATATTAGGTGGATAAAATATCTAGTGAAAAGTAAAAAAAAAAGCTAAGTTAATACCACGGATTAACTTAGCTAAGATGTTAGTGAATTACATACAACTTAATAATATTTTGTTTTACATTAGGAAAACTATGACTTGTACTTTTATTTCAGCTCATATGACTTATAACAAACCTAAATCGATACATGTTAAGCAAACCAGCTGTACTTAATTAATATATATAGTCGAAATACATATAACTTAATGTCAAACATATTTTGAATATGAATGAATGTGTATTAGATAGACAATTTTAATTGTGGGTGCAGATTCTAAATACCTTTTACATAACCTAACAAATATGTATTTATGTTGTATGAGAAACTATGCGTAAAATATAAGTACAATGTTAAAATAAGGCTACTTTTTACTAATAGCCAGTTCTTCTTAAAAACCAGTTACTTGAAATATCTTATTTGTTGCCTGCTTTGTATCCTGAATCGTAATGGTGTTGGGCGATAGTAATTTATTTAGCCTAATTTATTATAATGTTAAATTCACTTACGTATAAAAACATGATTGAATCTCTGCAACAGTGTTCACATGTAGAAATACTTGTGGCTACTATAAAGTTGTATAATACAACAATTTTACCAATAATACATGAAATTAAAATTTTATTTAAAGGTACAAGACACGGAAATGAGCCAAGCATCTTCACGTTAAAATAAAAATACTCGTTCAGTCACCAACAAAACGGTATTGCAAGCAACTAAAACTTAACATTCATTTTTTATCTCGGTTAATTATACGTTATGAAATATTTAAGTTTTCATGCAATAGTGAATGATTTCAGCCAAGTAGTGTGCATTTGGGTCAGTTGGCCAAATTAA
>JAQJVL010004093.1:29379-49824 GCA_035578905.1 Stictocephala bisonia
AATTTTTAATTGGGCCAACTGACCCAAATGCACACTACTCAGCCAAAAGAACCATTTATTAAACCATTATTCTGGTAAATCCTAAATTTAATTTCATAATATAAAATCTAGATATGTAAGCTTCTGTCGAAGTACCACTTAATCATTATCAATGTTCGTTTAATATTTTAATTTAATTTCTTCATCAAGGTTTGATGGTAAAAAATAAACCTTATAAAGTGTTATTTTTAGGAGCTTTTTTATATTGATGTTATACAAATGTTATATGCAACTATTTAGATCCATAAATGATTAAATTTCTAAATTTGATTTTATTTTCGGATAAAACAGAGAGTTGTGTCATCCACACACTGCACGAGTCACCCTTGCCAAATAGATGATGCTGTATCATTTAAATATATCGAAAATAGTAAGTGGGTGAGTATAGATCCTTGGGGGACACCAAAACTCAATTAATGGATTTCTGAAAATTCATTTTCAATTTTGACAGTCTGATTTGTACAGTATAATTACGATTTCATCCAATATATGGCCCTTCTCGCACAGTATATAATTGTAACCTGTGGAACAACATACAGTGATCAATGCAGTCGAATACCTTGAAATGATCGAGAAAAACTCTTTGATTGTCTCTGCGGTTTTCCAAGCTCTCTAAAATTGTATCAATTAGAAACAGTATTGCGTTTATCGTTAATTTCCCTTTTCTGAAAACAAACTGATTCTTAGAATGTTGTGTTTTTTTTATGAAGAGGAAATCAATAACAACAATAGTATTAGTATACTAATTAAATTTAATCCTATTACTAACTCTATTCCATGTTATTGGAGTATTAACTGTTTGATTGTTGCCTTAATAGGACAACCCATCTATTACGTGTACGAGAAGGGCTTGCAATAAACCCTTCCAAGACAGTAATTGTCCCCTTCACCAGGAAAAGGGTTCAGGGCTCCTTCAGAGGCCTGGCCCTTGGTGGATTGTCTCTGCCTGTTTCATCGTCGGTTCAGTATCTGGGAGTAATCCTTGATCAGAAACTGACATGGAACTTGCACCTTGATAAAGTCATCCGCAGAGTTAAATGGTCCTTCGTGACCACTAGGCGCTGCGTGGGCTCCACATGGGGCCTGTCACCCCATGTCTGCCACTGGCTTTACACAGCGGTCATCAGACCACAAATTACTTATGGGGCTTTGATCTATTGGCCTAAGGTCAATCAGGTAACTGTCCGGGGTAGGCTTTCTAGCCTACAAAGACTTGCCTGCATGTGCATGACAGGGGCCTTTAGGTTTACCCCTTCTATTGCACTGGAGGTTCTTCCTAACCTGCCGCCTCTTGATCTCTTCTTTATTGGGGAGGCTCGGGCGGCGGCTTACAGGCTTCAACTAACTGGCCACTGGAGGGGGTCTTGTACAGGTCACTCCTCAGTGGCCAATTTAGTAAACGATGAGGTACTCTCAATGAAGTCTGACTTCATTGGGACTAAGTATCTTTTCACCAGACCCTATACTGTGGATTTCAGGTCAAGGGAGTACTGGGACAGTGTTAGTAGCCCGGTTTCTTCTCACGACCGAATTGTATGGTTCACAGACGGGTCAAGAATGGGCAACAAAGCTGGATTTTTGGTGTCTATACTGGTGACCCTAGGACCAACGCTAGCGTGAGCCTGGGAGCGTATGGCACCGTTTTCCAAGCTGAAGTCACCACAATCCTTCAATGTGCCGCCAGGAGGTCGAGAGAGGGGTTTGCGGGAAACATATTCACATCCTCTCAGACAGTCAGGTGGCCTTAGGGGCTCTTGACTCCTGGAAGGTTTCGTCTGGTCTAGTCTGGGAATGTGTGGGGTCCCTCAGCATCCTGGGCTCAAGAAATCAGGTCTTGCTGGAATAGATCCCAGCACATAGGGAATTAGAAGGCAACGAGCAGGCCGATGCCTTGGCTAGGGAAGGTGCTCTGAAGTCCTTCATTGGTCCTAAGCCGGCCTGCGGCGTTTCAACAGCAGCTGTCAAAACAGCAATCAAAAACTGGGTCAGCGCCAGACATCTGGAAAGATGGCGGTGGTTCCCAGGGCAAAGACTCGGCAAGGTTCTTGTCAGAAATCCTTCCCAGAAGTTAACAAAGTCACTTCTTGGGTTGAGTAAATTTCACGTCAAGCTGGTGGTGGGACTCATCACCGGTCACGGCAAATTCCGGAGGCATCTAAGAACAGTGGGACTCTTTACGGAGGATCCCATCTGTCACCTCTGTGGGGAGGACGAAGAGTCAGCAGAACACATTGTCCTGGAGTGTGAGGCCCTTGGCGCCAGGAGAAGAGCACTTTTTGAAGGCTCACCTCTGGGACAGTCGGAAATTACTAATCTAGTGAAGGTGTACTAATTACTAATCGTGACTTGGTCAAGGATTGCCAGTTTACGACGATTAGGCACCGGGATTGCACAAAAAGCCTCAGGCTTCGTTGCAAGGGTTGACTGGACCAACTGTATATCCCCAAACTAACTAACTAATAGGACAACATTAATTTCTTATATTAAATATTTATAATTGAAAATAATTAGAAAATAAACCATGGATATATTTAGTACAATTATCTTTATTAATGATATAATTTCATTTTAAACCCTTTTGATGCGTTTCACGTCACTATTTTATGCGCTATCAATTATAAAGTTAAGTAATGTTAATATTTTATTCGTTATGTTAAATAATGGTTAGTTAATCTATTACGTTCATATTTAGCTGAATGGTAAACAAAAGTAGGTATACAACCATCATTACAACATTAGTTAGGTGAAAAATAAACTTAAAAAAACAAGAGTAGTATTAACTTACATTAGTTAAAGACATTTTTAATGGATTTGAATTATGGAAAAACTTATATTATAAAATACTCCTAGTGTCAAATATTACTGTTTTTATCACACCTACAATGAGGGATTAAGCTGCAGTACAAATAAATAAAATGTTGCAGAGATAAATCACAAGCAGAGAATTTTATTATCAGCCATATGAGCTGAATTTATATTCCACTGGTTTTAGTTATTAATATATATAAAACATGATGGGATATTTACTATTTGTTTTAGAGTAAATAATAGACAATAAATTTTTCAGAATTTACGGTATGAACATAATACTGGATTTTAATACTAATTCAGCCTTATAATCACATAAATCAAATAAACTAAAACAAATCTATATTATCTGATTACACTGTGGTTGAGAGCAAGTATTGTTTATTTAAGCAATCGAATCCACATTGATAGACTAATTAAACTTTAATTCATTTGTGTTTTTTTAATTATCAGTATTGTACATTGGTAAAATGTTTACTATGAAAGTATTTTGGTATTATACTGTATTTATTAGGGATTATATTAGAATTACTATATAATTCAATTTAAATAATTTTATATTACTTAATAAATAAAATCACCACTAACATTTTCATTTTCGGGCTTAGTTATATTTCAAATTTAATTAAGACACACTGAATCATATATTTTTTAAATAACTAATTTACAAGCAGCCTACTGTTGTTTATAATAAAAATAAATACTTAATTCATTTAGTGTGTAATAATGTAAATAGGCCTACTACGATAACAAGTATTATAATTTGTAGTTAAGCAATGTCACGCCAGGTGGTGTATTTTGGCTATGATGTCTTGCTCTCAGTCTGTCTCTCAAGCTTCTTCCTAGCAGAAACATGGTCTATGCAAGTGCTCGAACTGACTCGTTCGTACTAACTCTCAAGATGTACATGGTGATCTTTTTATCCCCTTTTGTTCAAAACTTATTGTATTCTTCCTATTGTGTATGTATATTGTGCCACAGTCAAATATCATCATCTCCTAGCCAGCGCAGAACAAGTTGAGGGCTCTCAGGATCTCCGTCTCCACTTCACAGCTCAGCCGTGGTATTGGTAAAGGTACCGTACTCCTCTTAACTTATTGTACCGTCCAGACTTGTCAAAGTTAAAAATGTCCAGTCAGATCAGCTATTCCAGAATCTAACAAGTTCTGTATTACGTAAATCTTATTGTATATTATATTTACTTTATTTTATATAGTTTTGTATTACAGTAAAATTTACGGACTCTTAAGTCCTACTACATAGTTCTACTACTTACTTTACAAAGAAATTTCTATAGGTATTTAGTTTTAGGTATAGGTATAGGTATTATTTGGTACTTATTTGTAACTATTTAGGCCTACTCTTACCCAGCACACTAATAATTTATTTTTTTATTTACTAGAATATGAATTTAACTTTTTTATATACTGGAACAGATTGGTGTCAAAAATTAAAAATTCAACATATAAATCTTTCTGTAAACTTGCTATAATAATCAAAAAAATGTCTTTTTAAATTTTCCAAAATGTCAGTATCAAATAAAACTACTGTAACAGCAGATATTATTTTGCAATGTACGTAAGTTTTGATGAATATACATATCATTTACGTCTTAATTAAACAAGGACATACAGTATGAATAAAAGTGCCTTCTTAGGTGTTATTTATCTTTTATAACTGTTATGTTTTATAACATTGCAGATGGTTGTCTCTTTTAAGAGACAATCATCTGTATGCAAAAACATTGCAGAGAGTTTTAAGAATCTTATTTTATGAACAAATTAGATATAAAAATAATTTAAAGTTAAAACCTGTGGTCCATTCAGTTTACCTTACATATTTAAACCTATTGGCCCATTGAAAATATAGAATATGTTATAAAAACTATTATAATATTTAATTGTAGTAACAATAAGGTTCAAAAAATGTATAATAGATATAATATTAATACACTGTAGTCATTTATAGTATGGTTTTGGAAAGAAACATTTACGTTTTAAAGTAACGTTTAGGTTTAATAAAACAATTTGTATGCTAGTCATACATTTTGTACAAGTTATAAAAAAGAAAAGTGCTCAATTTGGTTATCATACGTCAATTTTGTAACTTTGTTACATATTTATTTTCGTCCGTTTACATTGCACAAAATTAACCTTTTTATCAGGTTACACCATCCTAAGTTCTTTCATTCGTTTGGTGAACTATAAGAAAGGCTATGAACAGGTAGTTTATTAAATTTAATATCTAATTTATTTCAGCTTTTTTCAAAAAAAAAAAAATAAATAAATAAATAAAAAATGAAATTCTCTCAGTAGGCGTCGATATACAATATGCAATATCTGTGAAAAGTGTATATTTTCTATTCTTATGTGTGTTGAGAAGCTAGGACTAGTCCATTGATAGCATTTCGGTGTTATATATAATTTGAATTAGGATTAAATATTTCCAATCAGTATTAAAATAAAGGTAGAACAACATCATTATTTTCGTCTGCGAATAGTAATTTAGTGCGAGGGTTATGAGAGGAATTTGAACATCCTGCTTACAGAAATGAACTCGTGATGAAGTGTTTGCTACATCTTGATAAAACATTAAAAAGACATTTTCATGATCAAGTCAGCGAATAATTATTTCTTTATTGTCTTAAAAAGGAATTTCATTAATTATTTTCTACCCCGTTTTCCATCTATTATCTTATAAATCAAGATATTGTTGGAAATCGGTCAACAATTAAAACAAAATATTTATTACAGTTTCATTGGTATATTACATAAATGGTATATTTTCATTTATGTAATCAGGTTTTATTAATTAATTAGTACATAATAAATTATTAAATGAATAAATGAATTTAGATTTTAAGTCTCATGAAAAAAATATTGGGTCACATGACCAATTTACTGTAACTAAAAATGCTAATAATTATATTCAATTACTAGTAAATTATTTCCTAAATAGGTAAGAGTATAATATGATTACCTGTAATACTATATATTTACAGCAGGAGTATTTGTCAAGGTCGACCCAGATATCATAATAATGTTAGGTAAACTTATATTGAACAACATTATTATAGTATATTTCCCATTAACATTTAACTTTTGTATCTGTTGTTTTTTTTAATTTTTTAAACACAACGATATATTAAAAGAATACACCAAACATTTTATTACAGGTTTATTAACATCAAATCTGTGATATTTTTGGGTAAAAAAATTTAGATATCTGTTTCAGCGTAGTGTGTCTATGCAATTTTTTTAGTGAGACTGGTGATGTATATTAATGAAACAAAGAAAAATTCCTTTGTTGTCTTTAAGAACGTTAATGAAACGCTCAGATTTGAGGAAGAATATTATTCATTACCAGTGTATACTAAATATTTTGCTAGATTTTGCTATTATTAGGATTAGAAGTGTTAATATATTTTAGTGATATTACCTAAAAAAAGAAAAGAAATACCTTAAATAAAAAGAAAAATATCAACTCGTATCATAACAACATCTAATCATTAGCTAGGAAAAATAAATAAAATTTTGATTTCAAAAAAGATTTCTATATAACTATAATTCTAATATGGTCAGTTGGAAATATTTCAATCATAAAATCTATGATCCCTATACAGAAATGTTAGGGACCTACACAGTTAGGGTCCCAAACCCAAAAAATCTTCTAATGGGCTATAAACTCCATTTATTATAGTTTCCGTACATTATTAAATTGTGTTTATTAAATTTATTGATGCTTCTAGTATAACTAGAATATAGACATGCTGCAAGGACCGTTGAGGCATTTTGGTTTTTGTATTACTACCACTCAGATATACATATCTAATCTCCAGCCTTCCGTGTTACTAAGTCGTGGTTTAGGTGTTAGATAGAACGTTAAGTCGTTTGATGATTGCTCCATTAGGCTGGAAACTGTTCCTTGCACGGAAACAAGAAGCTGACTGACTTTGACTCGACAGAGTACTTGTTTAAATGTGATTTAAGTATTTAATTAGTAAAAGAATTCTTACTATGTTTTTTTTTGTGTAAAATTTTTAAGTTGAAGTTTCCAAAGTGTTTTTTTTATCCTATCGGTTTTTATGTATTCCAAGTCTCATTCAAAGTTTTGTGCATTTTGGATTTTTTTCAATCGGTTTCGTTAATTTGGAGATTGTAGAGGGTTTTTGATTAAATTAAACAAAAAACTTGATTTCTTACATTAAACTGCGAAATTTGTAATGGAGACACCATGAATGTGTGTTTTTTAATGTATGTTTATAAAGTCGAGATACTTAGATTACCTAATAAATTTTTGTAACGTTTTTGTAAGTTATGTCATACTACATTAACATAATTGAATACGATTTAACATTGAATCTTACCTACAAACTGATAAAGTTAAACAATTTTCACGCATGTGTACAACTTTTGGACAAAAAAAGGATTTTGCAAACAAACTTTGATTCCTTAACTGAAAATAACAAAATATTTAAACTTTACAAATTTACTAAATTAACTTTTGATAGATATGTTTAACCTTGACCCTTACTAAAGAAAAGTAAATGATAAAATTAATTATTTAAATTATAATAATTGTTAGGTATTTCTTCTAGTAAATGACCTTCATTTTACACCATTGAAATTGTTGATGAGTATATATAGAAGTTTATTCACCTTTGTTGGTAAACATATTCAACCAGAATAAATAACGTCGGTAACATAATATTACGTCAACATAATTATAAGTAAGGTTAAATTTTTTCAATTATTATAACTTAACATAATACCATTCCGATTCAATAACCAATTCACAGATAAAGTTGTTAATATTGTGGAGGTTACATCGTTCCACAAGAAAAATGTGTTTTCCCGTATGATACGAAACACTCAACCTTAAGTATACAGCTAAGGGGCGAAGGCTTCACTTTATTATTCCAGGGACATGACATTACGTCACTGGTAAAAGTTATTCCAGTGAATTCATTTGTAGATGGAACTTCCTTATTTAGTTAAAGAGCACGATATTTCCTCAGAGCCCTGCCATTAGGTGGTTGTTAGAGAATGTTGCATGAACAAAGGCATCATCTACTTTTTCAATTCGTAAAGTGGATAAATAATAAATATGTAAGTTTTTGTGAATGTATTCTTTCTTGTTGTTGCCGTGTTGCATTAAATTGCAGAAGTACTTGTTCTTTTCACCATTAGGTACGTGTTATTTTTTTGTAACTTATGCTTAAACCTAGAATATTAGTAAATAATATGTTGCCTATTAATTTTTATATTAAATTAGGAATAAAACAAGGACTTAAAACAAAAGAAACATTAACATTAAAAATAATAACTTTTCTTAGGAGAATTAGAGTGAATATAATGAAATATAGACGATAGGCTACCAGTGACAATAGTAATCTTAGTGGTGAAGTTTTAATAGTTTTCTTAAATTGATAAATAAAGATGACCTTATATTAAAGTGAACTTCCCTTTGTCTCATGAATATGCTCCACAAGTGGATCAAGCACATGTTTCGGACAGGTAGTTGTAAGACTATTTATGACCAGGACAAATGTTTGGTAGAGAATGAATGACTTTTAGGGACGTATTATTTTCATACTCAATTTAAATAGAACCCTTTATGTCCACATAGAGTGTTGAGATCTCAAAAATAAATAGCATAAATTATTAATGTAATAATATAACCAAATAAACTATACAACTTAAATTAAGTCAAATATTAAAAAAAAATATATTTGATAATTATTTACTGTCGCTGGTGAACGAGTTAGAAATATGTATTTCTGGTAGTCATTGGTATTTATATAGTGACTTATATTTATATGTTTAATGTATACTTATTATAGATACTTATTTTTATAAATTGATAATTGAATTGAAGTATGAGTAAATGTACAACATACTTGCATTGCAGTTTGATAAACACAATTGCCTCTGCTTTTCCACTGAGAAAACTGAGTTTGTACAAATCCGCAGGCCTCAACCTCAAATACATAAATCATTTGAAAGTTGAGTAAAAATAATTGATACAAGATGTTTGAATATTAATAATTATGTCCAAACTCCAATGAACCTCGTAGCCAGTAGACCATTATTTTTTTAAATAGAGTTACTTAACTTCAACCATCAATTAACAGCTTTTTGAAGCACTGATGTTCATGCTCATCAATTCGTTTTACTTCGGGAACATTCAGTCACTTTCGGTCTAACCATGTTCTTCTTCCAGCTAAGCTAAACGGCCTATTCAACTCTATAGGTCATTTTTCTATCCCTACAGCAACTATTAATGGCTTCTTATCGTGAGGATGACTCCACAGCTAGTGTTAAGAGCCTTACTGCACCCAACTATGCATCTTATTATGTTATTTATTTACTACCCTGAAGCCACTGAAACTTAGGGACCTACAAATAAACGTGTAGTCCAATACTCGAAGAACTTGTCTGACTTTTAGCTAAGTTATAAGTTTGGTCCACGTTTCTATACAAAATAATATCCGATTCCTGTCCATCATAAAACACAGGCATATCCCAGACTTCTCTAGTCATGTACACACAGATGGCAACCGTTGACACGATGTCGTTGGCAACGTTGGACCAAGAACAAATTCTATCACCTATAATACACACTGCACTTTGTCGTCACTTAGCTGAGTTACATCATTACGGATAATGACCATATAGAATCCAGACAAAATGTTTTATCACTATCAAGATATCAGTATTCAAATCCAACGGCCTTGGCCGGAGGGTTCCTAGGTTATCGGTAAATAACAGCGTCAATTAACATCAAGATTGGCTGTTCTTGCATGCAGGCCGTTTCACCAGATAGTGATGGTACGCAAGTGACTTTAAAGACATACCCTCCCTAGGTTACACGTTGGAGAGGGATTCTCAGCCATAACTTCATCTGGTAAAATAAGACATCCTTTAAATTGTCGCATCAATAAAATCTCGTGATGAACCGCACTGGTGGTGTGATTTGAAAACATATGAAGTATGTTATATAATCTCAAAGTTGATATTGAGAAATAAATTATTTTAACTAATAAACAATATAGTCTAAAATAAGAAAATATTCATAACTGGAGTTAGAAAAGGTGAGTAAAATGGACTTTGTCGAGTTATATGACTTGTTTTATAATCTGCGATTACTTATAATAAAAGGCAAATAATATTACAACCATAATAAGGGTTATTCATAGGGAATAATGACAATATTAAACAGTAAAATTACAAAATAAAAGTTACAAAATGCAAAATGAGCATTCAAATAAGAATATTATAGAGGGGCACAGCTAGAATTTAAAATGAATTAAAATAGATGGCCTTAATTTTTTGTAACTTTAATCCTTATTGGACTAAAAGTCAATGTATAGTTTTTAAAATTGTCTGTGGTAAAAACCAAGAAACATAATAAGTTCTCATTGTGTGTCATTCTTTGCATCTTTGTTTTAAAATAAAATGTTGTTTCATTGTTTTAAGTGGTAGCTACTAGGAGATTATTTTTTTGTTTTTTAATTAATAATACTGTTTTGGCTAAACTAATAAAAATGTTTTATTAATGTACACTGGTATTGAACCAAACTGCAACTAACATTTCACTAAGATTGGTTAAATCTTTTTACAATTAGTTGCCAAATTTAAAGTTATTTTCATTGATCATATCACATTTCTAAATAACATAAATTGATGAAATGATATTACACATACCACCCTAATAATTTGTGATAATACGTTTTGCATCAAAAATATAAAAAAAATTACAAATAATTTTCAGGAGTGGTGGATCAGTGGCCAAGGCTGTTAAGGAAAAATATAGTTGAATCCCTGAGTTAACGGTATTTCACTAGTTGTCCGTGTGAACTAGTGAGCTAATTAAAAAATAAAAATAAAAAAACTGCTATTAAATAATCATATTATTTTCAGAGTATTTTATCAGTGGTCCAGTAGGTAACTAACCTATTAAATGGCATCCATAATTTTCATGATTTTATTTGAATAAAGGTTATTTAGCAATAAAGCAACTTAGTAAAAAGATTTACATGCTATTTCATCAAAGAAATTACTATTTTATCATTGTCATTTTACAATTTTATGAGAAACTTATTTTATCATATACATATAAGTTAAACTTAAATTCACCGTTTTTCATACCTATAGTTAAAATTGTAAGTTACGATTCATTTACAGCTACATTCAGTCGTTGAATAAAGTTCACGCACGTGCTTGCAAGCCTATGTGAATTAGCAAATAAAGTTAAAAATAAAAAAAAGTCAGGTCCTTAATAATTGTCAATTTTTACTTCTTTGTAAGGTGATTTGTTTCGGTGGAATGAATTAACGAATTTTTATGAGTATTAAATATTAATAATGTAGAATTTCTGAATATGAAGTACAGTTAAGGAATATGGCATTAAATATAATACGCTCTGTCAGATGGTTCTTTTTATCCTTTGTGACATCCTTTAGTTCTATGGGTAGTATAAATATCCATGTCAAGTGGCAATTCCAACTTATATAGTCGTCCCTCACCTACTTACATATTGCTTTGGTGACATAAACGACATAAAATATATTTAGGTATTTAAAATATATTTAGGTATTAAAAATGTATAAATAATAGGGTAGTCAACATAGTAATCAATCCCTTTTTTTAAATTGATATGTGAACAAATAGTTCGGATTTACAGTTTTTATTCCTCGATAATTTAAAATTTAAACGGCATTATTAGATCTCATACTCCCCTAAATTTAAAGTTAATGCCACTTGACTGTTTTATTTTGCTGAAGGTGTTGATTTTATAAACAAACGAATTAGAAACGGTTTATTGTAAATGTTTGTAGAAACCAATTTACAACTGAAAAAAAAATTAACTTTAATTTTAAAGGTTTATTTCATTTGATCGTGTATGGTTAACTATTTTCCCTTACTAAGCTATCTCAGCACATTTCCCACCCAAATGGTTTTTTTTTGACATGGCCCTACGGCCTACAGGCCTGTGGGTCAACTTTATTCAATGAGTGAATTACCGACAGTTGGATCAGTGGGGATTCGAATCATCGAATATGCCCTCCGCAGTCCGGAGCCTTATCCTGAGTCACTACGCCGGCAAGGCAAATATTTCGATAAGTTTTTAAATCTAATGTATCGTATCATTTATCTAGGTTTATTTTTAAATAAATATAAATTCCAAAGGTTATGTAATCGTGAATTTTTCTTAGTGATTAAAAATATATAAAAAAAGCTAAAAGGTGTCCATACATATGTGAAACATCCAGTAGTATAAAATTTACACTAATAATTTTTTACCAATCATTTTGGTCTACTATTTACTATAAGTTACGAATTTTTTTAATTTTCGTAACTTATAATCGTGCATAATAATTCATTAGTAATCACGTATTGGGAGCATGAAAGTACAATTATTGTTACAACTATAACGTATTATTCAAAATATAAGTCAAAATTACCTTATAATTTTGTGGTGAATAGTTTGAAGAAATCTTAATTTCCACTATCGTATTTTAATCTTTCTTATAGTACATGCGTTAATATAAACTATTACCCCAAAGACTATGAAAAATATTCAATATTAATGAAAAATATTAACAAACAAAGTTACGTATTTTAAGGTTGTTCATAGTGTTATTTTGTGGATACGACTTTTTTTAATTTTCGTATCCACAAAATAACAATATGAACAACCTTAAAATAGTAATTAAAATATTATAAATCAGAAGGCGGAACTACTATCACTCAAATAAAACAAATAAAAGTTAAATTCTGTCCCAGGTTCTTGAATGATTTGTTTTAAGAGTAAAGTTAATATTATTATAATGTGTTATCACTTAAACAGTAATTGTAATCAAGCACACCCAACTATGTAAAACAATCACGGAATTGCTATCAAATAATAATATGCAAAAAATATACTTGTCCACTACTCAGTGCTACTTAAAATAGAAACAGGACATTTTTCTTATCATAGTTTTTTTCTAACTTATCTTTTTATGTAGCACTTATGATAATTTATTATTGCTTAGTTGTGTTAAAATCTCTTTTAATTTCAATTTAACTTTTCACTTTAGTTTTACGTAATCACGAAACGAGCTGCCCTTGGAAGGAGAAAATCCTAAACTAACAGATAAACATTTGGACGTTCTATCTCGATGTTAGTGTTTAACTCAAGAGTTAGTCAAAGTTTGGTTAAATGGTTCTTGAATCTCAATTTACTACAGTTCAACTTTCTTATTTGTACGTCGTTTCTGTTATGAACGTAGCAGAGACAGAGTATTTATTGCTATTTATAAACAAACTTACTCTGATTACGCATAATATTAAATTCTACAGTTGTAAAGAATAGAAAACAGAAAACAGTAACCGTTTATCAGTGATTACCCATAAGTATCATATTAAACTCATACACACAAGAATAAATAATTGTATCAATATGCGATTTTTTTTAACTAACATATTTTCACCGTACTATTTCTTTTAATATAATTATTATTATTTTAATTGGATTTACTTATATAATATCACACCGTTTTAACTATTTATTTATATCATGCACAGATGAAATAATATATTGTGCAAATATCGTTTGCCAGCAATAAACTCTCGTGATAACGTGTAAAACAAATCATATTATTTTTTTTTTTTATTTAAAAGAACCAGTATCTCCTATAAATGAATCGATACGATAGATTTGATCATATAATATTTAGTAAATATTGGTGATGGTTTACGGTTAAGGTCTATATAACTATTCAAAACATATACTTCATTTGTATGAATGAACATTTTTTTAATGAAACATCTAAATTACAAATTGAATTTAAGTCATAAAAATAAATCACACATCTAGATACGATGAATTTTTAACTTAGTGAAACGGAAACTTCAATCTGAGAAAGTAGAATTGTTATCTTCTTTTTTTCATACTTACAAGAAATGCAACATATATTTGGCCTCTTACAGTATAAAATAAACCAAACAATGGTATATGTGAAACCATCACGTACCGACTACCTTAGTGTCAATGACACGATTACAGTTGGGAAGAGCTATCTATAGACTTTACATAAATAACATTCGTAGGAATTAACACCCCGAAGCTTTAATTTTGTCCTTGGACTTTACTGGAAATTTGTACCGAGAATGTAAAATTCCGTAATATTTTTTTATAAATACCCAACAAATCCGTGTTACTAACAGCTATAATTAAAGTTTAAAATTAATCCCTAAAAGATAACACGTTATAAATTCCAAACTTTAAATGCTTATTTGAATAAAAAGTGAGGAAAAAAAATAGTCAATTAGTAGTTTTCAAAATTCGATCTAGGCTTACAGTTAGATAAAAGTATTAATAATTAAATTTTAAAAGTTAATTGATGATTGTTAGTTTATAGAGTCATACTTAAATTAGAAATTGCTCCGATTGGTTCCAATTATAGCTTTAGCCATTACTAGTTGTAATAAACAAATTTTAACTGATTACGTTACGTTAATTAACAATTGAAAAGAATAACGTCTATTTGCATTATACATGTTGCGTCATACATTATCAATTAAATACGGATTCAAGACCTAAGATCATATTTAATGGATGCTAGTAACACAATCCGCAACTGTTTACCAGTAGTGATGGCTCTAAAGGTATTGCACCAATGTGGAAAATGTGTGGGAGGTTACCAGCTTACATATACGTGTTTGAGCTGGATTTGTAGTTCAAAGAAATGTCGACAGTTCAGTTACCTTGGGGTTCGCCCTACGCATGCACAAGAATAATGTGTGACTGTCAGCAATTATCCTTAAATAAATAGTTATACTTAATAGTTACCGTATAAATGCATTGTTATTATTAAATGTAATGTTTTATAGTTTTTCAAGTAAACACAACTATGTTTACTTGAAGAAAAAATAGTAAAGCTTTGTAAAAATCTTCTGTAACAAGACTAACTTTAATTTCAACAACAATTTAAAGGTTGACCAGATTCAAATATTTTATACTAAAACGCATCGATTGCCAGGTCAAAGTAAGTAAATGCAACGTAACATGCGTCCTATCTCTATAAATTTTCTGCCCGTGTGTCAGCGTTTTTACAAAAGTCTTAGTTTCTCAAAACGTGATTGAGATAACATTCTGAAAATCTGTATGAAACTTTAAAAATAAAGACACATATGTCCTTTAAAACAAACATTTAACAATTTTGATTTTCCAAAAATGTCAAGTTACATGATGTGAGGGATATTTTATGAAGAATCTAACAACGATATATTATTTTTTAGATGCAGTGATAAATAACAGAGAAACTTCATATTATGTAACCAAAACTCAGGTTATACAAGCAATGAATATTAATGTCATAGCTTTTGGTGATAAAAAATAGTTTTGTTTCAGTTGTTTGATACTACTTGCTATTAAACACTATTTTTATTTGCAGCTGGAGGCCACACAGGTAACAGAAATTCCTTAAATTAGCACAACCCAGGAGACGTACCAAACGTAACGTACCAAACATTATTATTATATATAAAACTGTTAGAAACAATTACATACAGAAAAACAGAAAGAGCAATGATCAATATTATTATATTTTATTTATTTAATTATTCATTAGACGCCGATCTTCAAGATATGGGCAAATATGGACTTCGAAGGAGTGTGATGAGTGTAGATGAGTTAACGACATACTCTGCATTATTTTATGACGATAACCTATCAAGGAACCTCGTGAAATATAAAACAATCAAATCTGAAAAACCAACTTTAAAAGAAATTTAATTAAAGAAAATGTAGTTTATAAAGAGTTTTATTTATTAATTGATTTTTATAACAATGCGTGTTTCTGTGTGCGGGTTTATTATAATTTACACTCCGAATATAAAAATCTTTTTTCTGTACTACAGGGTTTTGTTTACGGTACTACAAACAAATTCTAGTAGTAAAGTATTATTTGTAATTTTGACTTTAAAAACGCATAATAAAAGCATACGTAATGAAGATAATGAAATGGGAGTTTGCAAAATGATCAACAGTTAGAGTTTTGACTCATTGTGCAGATTAAAAAAATAAACATATTATATTATTTTGATCAAGTACATACTAACGATTATAGTAAGAAATTTTATAGTGCATATTTTAAAAATTAAACTTTCATCAAATATAAATAATGATTTTCCTGATGAAAAAGATCATATGCAGATTCCATATGATCTTAATTTCTCATTGTCATTATGGAGAAAAGCTTAATTTCTCAACACATATAGTAACATGGGTTTTAATATTCTTATGAAGTACATGTAGGAAAACAGCCATTTATTTCAATACAATACTAAGAAATGTTGAAAGTGCTTCGTGATAAGTGTAGCTTAGTTGGTATACTAAGAAATGTTACATACCTATATCTTTATCAGACCCTAAGGACTCGTTCCATATTTTCAGCACGATGTTTAGCGCCCTGCTTTAAAAAGTCAGACAGCATCAATTTAAGTACAACGATATACAGAAGTCTAACAACGGATGTGATATCATGTGCACAAATTAATTGTCGAGATTCCCTTTCAGTATAATGGCTCAACATCTTTTTCAAGAGGGTGGTTGAACCAGGGAGCCTTAATAAAGTGGGTTAATAAAAAAAAGTATCTTATAACATGTTTGGTACCAAAAATATAGTTTTGAACCCGTAATTGTTCTGCACCCATCGCCTCACGTGCATGGGCGTATGTACAGTTCGTATTTTTCATAATTTAGCTACGGTTGTTGATTTTTCGTTATATTATTTTGTACTTTTCTGAATACATATAATTTATGTTCTTTTTCTACCTAAAATAGTTAGCCATCTAAAAGTTAGAGCCAATGTAGTATGTTTCATCTGACTGCTGGGATAGTGAATATCAGGCACTAAAGATTTATTTAATTGATATTTAATCATACTAATATTATTAGCTAAAATATTTTATATTTAAGTCATATTTTAGTGCTATTTCGACACGTTTAAGTTGACTAAAGAAAATAAGACATATATGTCCAATGACAGTTAATTTATTTTAACTACATTATTGATCAAAGTTTTCATATCATGTTTAATTCAATATAACACCACAAATAAAACAACCAAATGTATTATTGGGTTTCAGATCTTTTGTAAAGATAGGAAACAGTTCACCTGAAGAGGTAATCTGAAAACGTTTATACCTCGTCTTGTGTTTGTAATGGAGATCAAATTGCTTTCAGTTTCAATGGACGAATAGTTAGTACGTATTTAGATTAAAGTATTATTGAATCAATATAAAATATATTGTATGTATTTTATAGACTAATAAAATAAATTTAATTAATTTTTTTTTAATTTGTATTCATTAATTTAATAGTTTATTATTTTTGTATTTACTGAATAAATAGTATTGTACTTTTAAAAATTGGCACTTTCATGTCTTTAGTATTATTTGGTACTGATTTTATTATTAATTATAATACATTATCTTTACAAATACTAAAAATATATATAACTGCAGATGTTTAAGGTTTTTTAAACATATTTCTCTTCAGGTAATTACAAGTATAATTCATTTACATATTTAAAAAAAACGCTAATAAAAAGTGTACGACTGGATTACTTTACCTAATAATATTTCCCAACAAATTTGATTAATGTTACCGTTTCATTTCTGCTTATTTTACTTCACCCCACTCAAGTATGGTTCGTTTAGTATTATTAGGCTAGGTTCAATTCCATAAAAATAAAATTGTCTTTTATACAGCTCCACATAATAGCCAGGAAATGTGTTCACAGCTATAAAACAAGCGGAATGAATTCATCTTTCCAGCATGATGAAATATTCAACGTTGCTCATTTATAAATTGTTTAACCTGATTGTTTTGCTCTTGTCCCTATTAAAAGTAATTTTATGTCTCGCTGTATAACATTATTTTTTCCTTGTATTATATTAAAGTTTTGACTTAAAATTTAATGCGTTTATTGAATTTTTTTTCCAGTAATATAAAAACCTTTCATTTACAAAAATCTGGTTAGTAATGTTTATCAAGAATCTCATACAAATATAGAATACAGAAATGTATTATACATTTAAAGTTTTTTTACACTATTATTATTACATACGTTATTATATAAAATGTTAACAAAACTGGGGTTTTAACAGTAATTTAAAATTTATTTTATTTTGCTTAAAATAAATTTACGTATTACTACAACCTAGATTTAATTAGTCACGCTGTGTTTCATAATCCATCTCGTAGATTTCTATACCTTTACCAATTAATATGACTATCATATAAATATGGGTAACATTACTGTCAAATGATAGTGAATGATGTATTTTTTTTTAATAGTTTTTTAATTAGCATAATACGTGTTGGTAGATATACAGTACAAGTAAACGTCACACAACAACACACATTTATTACAATATAAGAAAACATTTACAAATATATTACAATACAAGTACAAAATGCACGAATATTATGGTGATCGATTTCGGTGAACCACGCTCACCTTCCTCAGACCAGAGGGTTTCACAAAAGAATGGAAAATGGTGTTCAACAAATCATTTTATAGGCCTATGATCACGAGAGCCCATTGGCTAGAATCGTCAAAATGGCGGCTGCTGTGATATTATTGGTTAATTCCTATTGTCTGTTACTTCTCTTCTTTTATTCGCTGAAAATACATTATTAAAAACTATTTCGGAATCAAAATTAACCTGTTCATTCATTAATTTATCACGATCCTTACATTTTTCTTTAAAAATAAATAACTCTTCCCAAGCATTCATGTTACAACCCTTCTTACAAACTTTTAGAATATCTACATTTTCATCTATTTTATTCAAACTGTGGGTACAATTCAGAAGGTGTTTTACACATCTGACCTATGTAAAACATATAAAATATGTTTTACATAGGTCAGACTGTAAATTTTAGCAAAAGATATAAAAACCATGTCTCTGCTTTTAAAAATAAGAAACCTGAAAGATTAAATGTAGCTAAACACCTTCTGAATTGTACCCACAGTTTGAATAAAATAGATGAAAATGTAGATATTGTAAAAGTTTGTAAGAAGGTTTGTAACATGAATGCTTGGGAAGAGTTATTTATTTTTAAAGGAAAATGTAAGGATCGTGATAAATTAATGAATGAACAGGTTAATTTTGATTCCGAAATAGTTTTTATTAATGTATTTTCAGCGAATAAAAGAAGAGAAGTTACAATAAATACGAATTAACCAATAATATTACAGCAGCCTCCATTTTGACGATTCCAGCCAATGGGGTCACGTGATCATAGGTCTATAAATTGAGTTGTTGAACACCATTTTCCATTCTTTTGTGAATCCCTCTGGTCTGAGGAAGGTGAGCGTGGTACACCGAAATCGATCACCATAATATTCATGCATTTTGTACTTGTATTGTAATATATTTGTACATTTTGTGCTTATATTGTAATAAATTTGTGTTTTGTGACTTTTTTTTTCTTTTACTAACAATGATTGTATTTAATATGGGTAAATTCTTTATAGCATCATAAACCAACAATCTATGCAAAGAGCATATATTAAAGACCAAATTACTTAGTATGGGGGTAATTTTAGATTAGAAACGGGATTAATAATAATATAAAACTCGTGATATGCTATTTTGTCTAACTATTACAATTAATAAAATATTAATTTTCGTAGTAAAGCTACTTATAACTGTAAAATGATGTGCTTATAACTCTTTTTTAGAATCGTTTTATTACTTACTTTTACTGCACCTAAAAATAAAAATATCTTTCCTTTATATCTACCTCTTTCTTTTTTAATTTTTGTACATGTAAAAAATTTTATTCTCATTTTTTCCCCAGACCATCGTAGTGGATGCAGCATACGATAGTAAACAAACTAAGGCACAATACTACAAATGCAATTAGATTACAAAATGTGTCTTCGATAATTATTTTATAGCATTTGATTTTAATTTTGTTTAGCCTTCAAAACAATTATTGATCACATACCACACCTGAAAAAAATACCAAAAAGACAATCTATAGTCATAATTTTAGTATAGATAATTTTTAAATATTTACTATATTCTTAAGATGCAATAACTTACTCAGTAACATGTTAGTACTTGATAGTAGTTATGTTTTGTTGTTTCCCAAAATGAATTATATTTTTTCTTTCAAAGTACATTTCAATGAGCTTCTAAAAGACTTTCTCTTCAAACAATGCAAAAGTCAACTCATATGTCACAGTGTATTGTTGCCACGTGTCAAAGCTCCCTTGTGACTTTGTTTGGGTACTCTTTTGTGTTTTTACAGTTGAGTTACCCTGGAAACATTTTCGGCACTAATAACAGTATTTTACACAAAACATTTAGAAAACATTTTCTGTGTGCGTGTAGGATGTTAAGAAGACACTATAACCAGTTAAATTGTATCCTAGAATATTAAACTGCCGATAAACTATTTATGTAATTCAGAGTAATATTAATAAAACATATTTTTTATTTGTTTTAATTGTAATACAAAAATTAATAAAAACACTTTTATTTTACAAAAAATACCAGTATTTAAATCATTTCAATCATTTTTTGAAAT
>JAQJVL010004094.1:0-49821 GCA_035578905.1 Stictocephala bisonia
ATCACATTGATTGCTCTGCAGCTGATCTAGGAGAACTCTTACCTGAAAATAGATCAGAAGTCATACGTAAATAAACTATTTATTTCCCCTTAGGGTTTAGAGATTTGTGGAACCTTATTTTTAAGTACTCTGAAGGATTGTGCGACATAAAGTCCAAATCAAGAAGTCTAAACCGAAAAGTCCAAGACAAAAAGTCCAAAAGCTGTAACAGCCAATACCTAAAAGTCTAAGCAAAAAGTCCAATACTTGTTATTTTGAGCTTATTTTTATTTTGAACTTATTTTTATTTCAAAATGGTGCATATTGAAGTAAGCAACTAACCTAAGCTAACCTAACCTAACCTAACCTAACCTGCGGTAGATCACAGCTGCTACCCAGGTAGATCACGGATGCTACCCGAGTAGATCACGGCTGCTACCCGAGTAGATCACGGGTGCTACCCAAGTAGATCACGGATGCTACCCGAGTAGATCACGGCTGCTACCCAAGTAGATCACGGATGCTACCCGAGTAGATCACGGCTGCTACCCAAGTGGATCACGGTTTATTCTCAAAGCTTAATAAACCGTATATTTTATTTTCTCAAAATAGTTTATTCTCAAAATTATTTTGAGAAAATAATAGATTTTCTCAAAATAATTTTGGACCTAATAGATTTGGACCTTCCGGGTTGGATTTTTTGGTTTGGACTTTTTGTCCTCCAACCCTCTGAAGTGTTTATTGAGAGGTTGTTTATGATAATGTTAAATACGATTTTATAAAAAGTAAAATCAGACTTATAATATGAAGAAGAATGGGCTATCAAACAGAAAATTTTGCAAATATTGCAACTTATGTCCAAGAAATTTTGCTTCATAAACCTATAGTTTAATATAAATAATAGCTAATAGTGATTAAATAAAACTCTTGGAATCACTTTGAGATCCATTTACTATTAGTACAGAAATAGGAGTCAAATGTTCCCTAATAATAATAGAAATTTTATAAAAATGTATTATACAATACATTAAAGGTGTTACAAAATAAGTCTAAATCTATAACAAATGAACATACTACCACAAGTTGACCCAGTATGTTAACCGGGTATTTCTTCTATTGTGACAATTTTGAAAGAATAAGTTATTATTTTTAATATAACCATTTTATATAGGTAGAATAATTGGTGTTATATACACCGAGTTGTTTAATAATCTTGTATGACGGTTTGTCTACGAAGTTCATGTTTTTTATTTTATCTAGAACTATGTTTACTAACGCTTTAGAATTTAATAAAATATTGTTAATGTTATAAGATGAAAAAAAAAACTCCAGTAAATAATTTTGTAATAACGAAATTAAACAATTATTTACTGGAGTGTTTGTTTCATCTTATAACATTAAATTATAAATCCAGTAAGAAACGAACTTTAAGAATGAAAAAAAAAATGTTATTTGACAGTTTAGTTTTATTTATTTATGGTCATCACTGGTGACGCAATACTGTAACCGTGCTACTTGGTGACAAGATGTTTGGGAGATTGTAGGCGATAATTTCCATGCTCAGTCCTCTTAATACCGACACGGCGTCCACTCAGTGGTTGCCATCAACGTGGCCACTACTAGAGAAGTCTGGGTTGTCCACGCTGGGTGGTAGTCAAGGTTCGGATGTTGCGTAGGGAAGAGAACTGAGTGTCAGACTTGTCAGTTAGCTGAAAATCAGACCAACACTACGTAGTTCAGATTCCACTTAAAAATGTAGGTCCCATAGTGCCCTGGCTGTTGGGATATTAATAAATTGCACTTTCTGAGGAAAAATTTACTTCATTTGGTAACCAGACTACACTTAACCACACTCATCCAACACCTATATCATCATTCATATACGCCTTAAAATACGCACAACATTGAGTCGGCGTCTTACATGTAGGAATGTAAGAATGTAGTTTCATGCTGTTAATAAACAGTTGGATTATAGTTCACTATTTATTATTTATTGTAATTTCAATATTTATCTAATCTATAAAAGTAAATAATAGTAGTTGCAAGTCTTATACACGTCAAAGGGAAATATGGATACATCATATTTTATTGAATGACCAATAGGATTAATAGTGTGTAGTGAAATATTTACTTGTACTGATTCCATATTTTGTATAAAATTGAGAACAGTAGAAGAAACAATTATTGCTCGAGACGTAAAATTACAAAGGTACAGTTTCTTTCTTAAATTAGCCAAATTTCATCCCTAAAATCTAATATAATCTACTCATTCCTCTTTTGGGGCACCGGGTTAATTCTCTAATAGAAACCCTCTTTTACAAATCCCATGGCCTTCTCTACATGTTCGTTCCTCCTTTAGGGCGCATAAAAAGACGATATTATCTTTATCTTCTCGTATTTAAATATGGGGGAATGTACTACTATACCACTTAAAAGTATAAACCACCATACGAATATAAAATCAGTCCTCCTAACATTGTTTCAAAATTATTTAATTCTTTTTCTGTCTACATTCCTACCCCTGAACTATTCTTTCAAGAGCTCGTTACAACAGTGTGTAATTGACCTCCATAACATCTTTCCATGGTTCACATATTATTCATTAAATATTCATTATCAGTAAGACGCCGATGATCAATATATAGGTAACTATGAGGGACGAATGAGACTTTTGAAATTTTACTTTATTATTAGTCTCTTTAGTAGTACAAACGTATTACGAAAACCAAATATTCCTGTTAAAAATTACATTTATTTTTCATTTGTCTTTAGTACAGCTTAGTATTTTGTTTTAGGGTTAATTGTATGAAGGGCCTAGTGTGTCCCTAAATTTGCCCTGTTGTAAATCATTATTATTTACAAAGAAAGACGTGTATTATTATTTATATTATTATTCAAATTAAATTAAAAACGTCTGTATTTAATCAGAAAAAATTGGGACTGAGGGCAAACAGATACATACATCTTTACGTGGAATCCGAATGTAATATGATTATCTCTACAGTATAGGTACAAAATAGTTCCATGCACTAATATAATGCCATCCAAAACCAACTGTGTTAAACCATTCTCTATTAGCTCTGTATTCCATTTTTGACACAAATATGAATTTTTAAATAAATCGTAGAGACACTACTTTGTTTATATACGGTAAATAAAGACAGGCATACAACAAAAAGTAGATTATTTGTATAGTTAGATAACACAACTGTCTTTTCATTTGTCGTTTTAAAACGGAGCGTTATCTTGATTTTGATAACATGAATAATGAGTCGATGAACCATGACATGTCTGTGAGTGTGCATTTTCTAAAGATTCATAAAGAGACTTAAAAGATTATTTTGTGTTGATGGCACTTAAAAATGCAGTACAAGTAAACGTCACACAACACAAATTTGTTACAATATAAGCACAAAATGCACACTTGTAATCCCTCTTTGTGGGGTTTCTTTTGTGAGTCCCTCTGGTCTGAGGAAGGTGAGCGTGGTTCACCGAAATCAATCACCATAATGTTCGTGCATTTTGTACTTGTATTGTAATATATTTGTGAATTTTGTGCTTATATTGTAACAAATTTGTGTTGTGTGACGTTTACTTGTACTGTATATGTACCAACACGTCTTATGCTAATTAAAAACTAATTAAAAATACAAACATTGTTTTTTTACTAAGATGTTCAAGTTATCGTAAAATACTAATCATTATTCGTCGAACATTGTTACAATTTAATAGTTCAGTAAACATAAATATAACTTGGTTAACTAATTTACCTCGAAATAATCCTTGCATGACATGTCCCTTACTGCCATTGCCAGAACTTCTTGGCTAAACACCGTAAACTGAAAATATAAATAAATCAAAATAAAACGTTTTAGTATAAACATATAAATGTGGCTTAAGTGTTTCATGAAAAACATTATTAGGTAAGGTATTGTATTTTGTAAATATTTTCAGCATATATTTAACAATATAGGATGGGAAAAACTATGAAAATGATTTTACAACAATGTTTTTTCCATGGATAATTTCATAATTTACTTTTTTTGTAATTAGGTTCCATAAAGTATAATTTCTAATCAGAAAAATTTAATTGAAACCGTTAAATAGCGGAGAAATAATAGTGTTCAAATTAGTTTTGAATTAGTATGAAATTAATAGTGTTCAAATTAGTATTAAATTCAAATTACCGCCTACTCTGGCTATTAAAGACTTGTTAAATTCCAGTTTGTGGCAATAAGTTTCTCTGGAATAGACAGGTTATTTGATACCAAACTCGACCTAGGCTTACGGTGAAGATATTCGTTCAACTCCTCGTGGGCCGTCCCGCTGAAAATATGAAATGTCGCTAATAGTGTAAAAAGGTGTGTTGTTTGTAACCACGATAACATACAAGATTTCACTTTTACAAATGAAGTCATACAACAATTGTAAAAGCGTTTCCTTATTTGTTCCACCCTGTATAGCTAAGGAAGGTTATTTTTCATTTTATAAGTATACTTGAAATATGCTAAAATCCGTTAGTGAAAGTTGTAAAAACAACTGTTAGGGCATAGCCACAATGTAGTTAAAAACAATACTCTTCATTTTTATGAAGTAAACTAAACTCAAATTCCAAATAAAGACCAGGAACCTTGTACATTAAGCATATATATGGATGATTGAAAAAACACAAAGAAACAGTTGAATACGAATAGATTATAGAATAAATAACGATAAAACATTGTAGCCAACTCAAATTTAACACCTCTTACTTAAGATAATATCAAAGTGATGTGTTTGTAAACTAATGCGTTGTCTAGATTAAGAAATATTCACTTTCATCTAACTATGCGTATTAAAAATAACAATTAAAAAGATATGTCATGTGATAGTTGAGTAAAAAATGAAATATTAACACATTTAATAATTTACAAATATTGAATTAAACATTGCCAATTGCCCTATTGAGGATGCAGGTCCTCCATCTAATTCGTTATGGAGTATAATTATAGACTTTAATATCTAGCACTTAGTGGTTGTTATGTTAAATTCTTATAGTGAAATTATTATTTTAAAATATAATCCTACACAATAATACTGCAATAAAAATCAGTTTTTTTATAGTTATATATACTATGTACTGCAGTTTTATTTTGGCTTTTATATTGTGTTTATCTTATATTACAATTAATCTAATTATTTTCCCTACTTATTACTATACATATTAGACACAATATCATAAAATATTCCTCGTACCTTATGACTGGTCTGAATCATACATATGACAAGTATTCCCAGATAAAATAACCAAACTCCTACATTGATTACGATTAACACTACTAAAGTATCAAATTTATTGAGAAGTAACACACGTGCTATAGTATCACAAATTGAATTTCCACAAAGAACCATCATGTAACACTGCAAAAGCTCATTAATTTCTCGTAGTATTGTACTTTGAGCTTCAATCGCACGATTGAATTTATGAAGATAGCTAAAAGGTCTACAGTTTAGCCAGCAGAAGTGGTGCCAGGATGTAATAGAGTCCTCTATGACGAGACTGCCGCTATAGTAGATACAGCTGAGCATCAGAGAGTAATAAAAATGTTTAAATACCACAAAAAATTGAAAGAGGAAAGTTAATATGTAATGGACCCAATTTGAGCTCCATACACAGGCAAGTGCAGGTGGTTGTAGGGTTGTGATAATCAAAACAAAAAATATTACCTTTGAGAACAGGTCTGCGTTTGTCATTTCTAAGTTTTGGTAGTTAGGGAGGAGGTTAATAGTTTCCCTCAATCTATCGACTGTTTTAAATGACTTTACAATTTTACTCGTGTTAAAGGTGTACCAGAGTCCTATAAAATAGTATATGAAGGTGTACAAAACTACAGCAACCTTCAGCAAATGTGGAATATCACGAAGTGTTTCATAAAAAACTGCCAAACAACAGACACACGTCAATGCTGTGGACGTAATGATTACGGTCCGGGAGTTGTGTTTATATTTTAGATTATCAGCGTTTTCTGATCTAACACTATCCACAGGGAACTGTCCTAAAAGGTAACTCACAAAGGTTACTGGTCGGTAATACTTATAAACCGAAATGTATCCCATCATAGTACAACTAGATAGTGGAAGAAAAATATATTCTTCGTCAGCCCAGTTTAAAATTACTGTGTTTATCATTTATTATTCATTGTAATAAGCTAACAGTTCTTTTTTCCAGAAAGATATATTTTACCATGGTAATAAATAAAGTATATCAATCAATAATGTGCATTAAATTTTCAATAACAGTTTACGACAATCACTTTATCAGCCTCGTTAATACTTTATAAATTGTATTATTATGACATAATTTTTGTATAAGTATATTAATTATCAATTTTTAATGAAATTTAGATGTAATATTATTGATTGTTCTTCTAATTGTACACACAATTTAGGTATTAGTCTAATTGCCTCTACAAAATATTATTGAAACAGTTACTTATGTTTGTTTTATGAAAATATGTTACCAATGAATTTTGACTGCTAAATAAATCTTCTTACGACCATCAAAATTGTATTTATTAATAATTTAATATTCATGCGTAAAAAATACATCATAAAATACATATATATAAATATTAATCCGCATTTACTATAGTCTTCCACTTCACATTTAGTGAAATATTTTTAAACTAACGTTACAGTTAAAGTACTAAGATAGTTTAAATAACTTACATTAATTTTGGTAAGAAATATTGAATTTGTTATTATTCCAGTACAATTTATGATAACGCTTAAAACTACTTTTTGAGTTATATCATACAATTTAATTCAAAAGTAATTTAGAATGTATATTATTAATTGAAAAATATATTAGGAAATCCGTATTAATAATATATTAGGCCTACTGGAGTTATATATACATATATGTTACATAAATAAATACGTTAAAACTTCCTCATTAGTTAAATTTTGTATAAATTTTACAAACTGTCTTGTTTTTGAATGCTTTACTTACGAATTATATTTTTATTTTAGTTTATTTTATATTCGTGGTCTACATAATTGTTTCGAATATAAAACAAAAAAATATTGAAATTATTTTTGCCCTTACCTAAAGTAAAGTTAATTATACCTCATGCGTATTTGTTTACTTCATGTTGAAAATTATATGAGTTTACTTCTTTAGAGTTGATTTACTTAATTTGTATTTAAACCTATTTGACTCGTGAAACTCAATGAAATGCAGCTTTGTTGACAATATCTTTAAAATAACAACTCTTTCAAAACTTGGTATTTTGTTATGGTATTACCGATCCCTTTTCGTCTAAAAGTTGAATTCCCGAGACTCAAAAACTCGTAAATTTACTATATTTAAGCCGTGTATAGGTATAATTACAATATATTCAAAGAATGACTCAGCTTGATGAATTGGTGAATACTTTATACAGTTAAAGATACCAAACAATGTATGAATGAGTCTTTGAGTTGAATTGTTATCTCGTACAGATTACAGTCAAACCAACTTGTAGACTTGAACCAGCTAACACTTTAGTCCCTGAAGGACAAGTTCTTCCTTGATAGATTAAGTAACAGGAATATAAAAATGATACCAATCATGTAAAAGTTAAATTAGATTATTTCAGCTGCGTAATTAAAATAAAAGCAATAATGTTTCGAAATACAATCACTACAAGTGATTAATTAATAGCTTCAAGGGAGATTCTAAGCAACTACGGATGATTCTGAATAGCTCAATTAATTGGTAAACTGGGTGAGTGTGCCACAAGCGCCAGTGATACCGGGAAATGTCATTTAATATTTACAATTAATTTTATAAATCAAACATTTACAGAAATTATTAGTACACTTGTAGATTACTTGGCTAGTTTCGTGTAATGGGACAAACATATTCACGACTATTATTAATAATGATTTAGTAGTGTTAAGAAACTGGTGTAGCTATAGTAATTTTATGGTAAATATTTTAAAGAACAAGGTAATTAATTTGGATGTAGAGGTTTTACTTTCTATATACTATCAAATATAATGGTACTGATTGTGCATTGTGTTTCGTTCTATGTGTAATACTAATAAGATAAAGTACTTTATTTTAAATATGACAAGAAAATGCCATAGAAAATACACATTTTATACTGTAACTTCCCTACGCGGACATAAATCACACCACGTCTACCCTACCAGTAAGCCACGTTTTAAGGTGTCTAAGGGTGTCGGGATGTCCATCGCCTCCTCCTAGGTCCATCGGTGCACCTCGGTAACTCGGCTACCGCTCTCCGTCTCCCCACCTCAACATCAACTCCCGGTCTTCCCCCTCTTCTTCCCTCAGCAGTACTCAGCATAAACCACATATAATACGAAGGGAACTGGGCCCCTTCGTAACAATACAACGAATGTATTTTGAGAGAAAAACAAGTATTAAAGTAAGGGAATTTAAACTTTTTAGAAAACTATTATCCAGTTAACATTTTACGAACTCTGTATCATGGATTGGTCCAATCTTGGCTGCAATACGCCATTTTATTCAGAGGTAGTGACGGTGAATCACTAAACCATCCTCAACTTAATGAGAAAACTCTAAAATAGGTTTATACAGATGTTTCTAAGGTAATCTGGAAGGCAGTGTTACTTTCAGCTTTACTGTCAGTTATATATTTTACCAATTCAAAATCTTATTACTTTTAAATATTTTTTATATTAGAAGTGGAAACAAATGCTCATATTTCAATAAAATAAAGGATGTAAATTATCAATGAATGTTTATTAAACTTAATTTAAAAAACGTATAAACAACCATTGGCTTTTATACAATAGGCCAAATTATTTGAATCAACTATCTAAACTAATAAAGGAGTGCAACAATTTCCTTATATTTTAAAACAATTAAGTAATTACTGCTTTTAATTTTGAAATTATGCATTTTCAAACGTAGAATATCAAGTGAGTTTAGTTTGATCCATCAAGCTTAAAATTAAAATGTATGAATTTTATTTATTTTCAATGTAAAAATATTGGTTTTTTGATAAATTAAATGAAAGTAAAAACTTTCCATATGCGTACATTTATGAAAAAAATTATTCACCCAAACCCTAATGTATAATTATCTAAACTACATGACACATTGTATGAAAGAATGAATGTATTTATTTAAATGTGGAGTTAGAACTATGAAGTCATCTCTTCCACTCCACCTTGTGTAAAACTATACAAACAAAATAAAATATAATTTCAAACTAAAACTAAAACAAAACTTAATTTACAAAGCGTAAACTACTAATCAAAGACAATAAAAAACTAAAAATTACAAACATGCAACTAATACAATTTAATAGTTACAATAATCTAACATACTTACGAATTAATATAATAAATTACATTCTCACAGACTCATTCACTCAGGTAATCCACCATGGATACAGTGCCCCCACACCCCCATAAGTCCCGCGATATCCACAAAAGTAGGTCTTTAAAGTCAGCCCTAAAACCAACGCTATGATCATAAATGATCGTCGGTGTATAAGTGGGTAAAGTGGCAATGTGAGTGTTTTATGTCAGTAGTTACATCGTTAATGTACAGTGAAAACAGCAATGGACCTAGAAAAGAGTCCTGAGGGACCGCTCGGGTGACAGGCCTCCAGCAGGACTCATCGTTGTACGTCTTTACACAATGACGGCGATTCGACAAATAAGACTCAACCCAACCGACGCAACTTCCGAGAAACCAACAGCCTTGAGTTTAAAAATAAGGATTGGATGATATACGCAATCAAATGCCTTTGAGAAATCAAAGAGTGTTAAAACAGTTCCCTGTCTTTTATCTATTGCAGATCTAATGTCCACGGTTATTTTGAGAAGTGCACTTGTGGTGCTGTGCTGAGGTCGGAAGCCAGATTTAATATTTTACAGTATATTGTTATGTTCAATGTAAAAGGACATTTGACTATGGACATTTCTTTCAAGGCATTTAGACAGGGCGGGAAGAATACTGATGGGCCTGTAGTCAGAAGGTGTTGTGGGTAAAATATTTTTCTGCAAAGGACGTGCAATGGCGTTTTTCCAGGCAGCTGTAAAAACTGATAGACTTAAAGACCTGTTGAAGATTGATCTAATTACTGGAAGTGTAACTGAAAGTTAATCTTTTAATATTTAATTGGAATGTTATCTGCACCTACTGCATTGCTTGTAAGTCTCAAGAAAGCCCTCAGCACATCAGACTATCACAGCAGTGAAAGATGACTGATTACGGCAAGGGACAACCAGAAGAGCAGAAGTGAGCTCCCTGTAATAGTCCTGAGTCGTGGTTACACCAACAGGGATTTTGACAAAAGAGAAATAGGATGCTAGGCAGTAGATTTACTAATTCCAAGTTGTTTGACTTAAGACCACATAGTTTTACTTGATTTTTTATTTGAGAAAGAGTTATAGAAGACACGGATTTTTGTATTACGAAACTGCTGTTGAACTGTATTTTTTAGTCTTTTATAATCAATCCAATCAATAGGGATTTTGGTCCATTTAGCCTTGCAAAAAGTAGAATCCCTCTGTCTTTGCAGCTTCCGAATGTGGTCTGTGATCCAAGGGGCCGGCTTCCTTGTAACCCGTTTAGTAGTAATCGGTGTGTGTTTATCAAATAATGTGATAATGGCTCTATTAAATTTAATGATAATTCTATCAACATCATTACCTGAGATAATTTCATCCCGTGGAACTCTCCGAGCATAATCATGAAACTTTATAAAGTCAATGCCTTTATAATGCCTATAGCGAATTATTTGAGGATGAGGTTTTGAAGGAGCAGCCTGTAGACACAGAAGACAAGGTCATGCTTTGAGAGGCCGAGAACAGAGAGCTGCCCATTATGCACTGATAGCCATGACGTCCAGCCAGGTGTTACAAGTAGAAGTGTGGTGGGTGGCCTGTTTTTGTAGTATAGTAATACCACAAGAGTGGAACATAGTCGTCAAATACGTCCGGTTGTGAGTAGCTGGTCCTAGTAAGTTAGAGTTAACGTCACCCATGATAATTACATGACTATACCGAACCATTAAATCAAGTAGGACGAGTTCAAATTCGTTGAGATATTCCAGGCCAGGTGCTCTGTAACACACACCAAATAACATAAGTTTTCCAGTAACACGACCTTCAAAGAATATAAATTCAGATCGAGCCGCTAAGGAGGTGTCAGAAAGTTGCAAAACAGTAGCATTTAGGTTAAAGTTAATGAAAGCAGCAAACCCATCACCACCATTGTATAGTCTGTCATTCCGATATAAGGTATAACCTGGTAACTCGTTGCTGTAGCAATGTAAGATTATTGGTGTATACATAATGTAAATTTGCTCCCTATTTGTTCAACGTACAATTTGTAGCTAAGACAATTTATAAACGACATTTTTTTCGTAGCCTACCATAACAACATAAAAGAATGATCAAGATTTTGTTTTATAACTATAATTGCTTGTTCATATGGCCTGCAGGATTGTGCCTAAACTTTATTTGACGAGAACCAAACTGAACATTTCGATTGGATACGTTGATCCAACATACTCTTCTACTGTACGCTAGGCCTTGTTTATTTATTACAAGGTGATTTTCTAAGTATTGAAATGTGGGTAAACAGTGGTTCACGATTTTCTTTTCTGTACAATAGCTCCTGAACATGAAATAATTCTCCTAGTGACAGTGTGTTAATGAAATAACATTTTGTAATTGAATATTTTAGCAAATAATTACTGCAGTATTTTTTCAGGATGTAAATACAATTATTTGTTGCTACTGAAATAAGTATTTAGAATTATGATTGCATAAACTTTTGTTTACCTATTTACAGCATCAAAAAACGATTAATTACTGCAGTACTAACGTAACTATGAGTGCTAACAATGTTGCTATTCTTAGAAAACTGATACAATTATGTGTAATAAGATTTTCTTAATACATTATGTTACGTGATTTGACACTAGATAATTGTAATTAATTTTGTAAGTGATTCAATTTACGGTCTAAGTAATAAAAGACCATTTTCATTGTTCAAATAGTTATTTAATTGATTTAAAACATCAAAATAATATGAGATTAAAACATTATTATTCTTAGTAAGATTCATGCTTCAATATAAATGTTATGAAATACAATATACATACTTTTTATTAGCTTTATATGAAAGTGATAACATCTCTAAGAGGTTAAAATATAGGGAAAATATTTGCTCAGTGCTAAAAATATAACGGTCAGGTTGCAGGAAATTCGTCAGTACATGAAGTTCTTGATGACAATGATAGATTCTAAGCAGATTGGTAAAGGCAATATACAACAGAATAACGAAGAAAATATGCTGTATATTGTAGCCTAGTTTAAAAAAATAACTTTATGTAACAGCTCTTAAAACAACGTATCTGATAAAATTAGCGTCCAAAAGTCATCTATGGTTGTTAAGGAAAATGGTTTTATACGTACTGAACACTACAATGATTTTTTTTCTATTGAGTTCGTGTAAAACTGACTTTTCATTTGGAAGTTAATTTGAACAACTTAAAACTAAAAGTTTGGACCACAGTATATTGAGACGTAACCATATTTAGAGGAAGGATTCAAGAATTTATGAGGGTGTTAAAAGTGGTTTTATGTTTTTTTTTTTTTTGTGTTTGAACAACCTTGGATAGAGCCATACTATTTATAAACTTCCTTTTTACAAATGTGAGCTCAGGGCCGATTGACATAAGGCGTCAGGACTTTAATCCTGTGTTGGAGATAGCGTATTATCCAATTCGGCCTAGACTAAACGTATTTATCAGTAATGTTAACGTTTTATTTTAATGATTTGACTCCTTCGTCTGTATAAGTTCCTGGAGCAGAACAATATACATAGTCCATAGGGAGAACAATAGTAATAGAGGTAAAAGAAAGTTACCAACATCTCGTGAAAAATGTGCTACAGTGATAAGACCAAATATTATGAACAGATCAAAACTGATGAGAACAGAATTGAATAACATTTTTAATTTTAACCTTATATGTTTCAGAATAAAGATAGGTGTTTCCTTTTTGTTTTTTTACTATTTATTTTTGTTTTCTTCAGTGAAACGTTGTGTACATAAAATATAAAATTGTCATTATGACTTGTCTCTATTGATAATTAAAAGAGTTTTATATTCAGCATTATATCTTTTAGTTTTAGCTAAACTTCTGTAAGTTACAATGGACTAAAAAAAACCGTCTTCCTTTTTTTTAAGTAGGATACAAAAATACTGGATCTAGTATTTCATAAAAAGCTGTTTATCAGCATGACGTTATATACTTAATATAAAACCAGTGTTTACAAATAATTAGAATTAAACTTGTTGCCATTGATTTAAAAACATCGTTTTCATTATGCATTGTCATTTGCATGATAAACGGCGAGCGGGCCTGGGGTGTGGCGAGCGTATAGCGGGAAATTAAAAAGGCCTCTGTTTGGCATCTGTCTGGCCTCTGTCTGGCCTGATTAATTTATATTGCATTGATTATTAATTATTATTGATTATAGATTAGGTTTTAGAGATTAGATTTGATATAGATTATAGATTAGGTTTTATAGATTAGATTTAGGTGTATTAATTTAATTTAGATTTACAATAATCCGTTTGCTCCGTAATTGATGATGAAAACAATTACTAATGCAAGAGACGATGCGGGAAGGACAGGAAGAATGAATGAATGACCCTATGGGGTCATGGGCAAGTTATCAGTGCAGTCCCAATATGCGAGGAGGACGGTGGACGTCATTCAACCGTATACTATTTATAACCTTGAATCGTAGATATAAAAACATATAAAAGGCGAAACGATCAGTGATGCCTCAGTTACCATTCCACCGTTACATAGGTCCCGGCAACCCTGTTGACAACGGTTTACCTATTGATGAAGACGATAGAATCGCCGCGCTTCATGATATCAGATACCACAACGCCTCAAGCTCACAGGATATACGTGATTCAGACAGAGAGGCGATCGGCCTATTTGTTGGCGATTTTGCAAGGACTGGCAACTGGCATAGCCTTGTCGGTGCCTTGGGCCTCACTGGGAAGTACATTGCTGAGTCTGTGGTCGGAGTTGAGTATCCAGGCACAACAACTGGTGAAGGATCTTTTGGACAACACGTTAACGAGCAATTCGGACGTCTGTTATCTACAGGATCAACCATAAAACCTAACAACGACAAGCTGGAAACACCACCCACAACCCCTCAGAAGAAAAGGAAGATGGCTGATGACGAACTGGACGATCAGATGGTACAAGACCAAGGCACTACAACATCATCAGGAACAACAGGTGGTGGAGGTAGTACTAATGCTATTGCAGGAACTATACACGCTCCTATATCACAGTTTAAAAGAGGCAAACTAACATTCATACATTCAAGATTAATGTACTCATATGGTTACCAGTATAAGACAATACAAGCAGTAGAACCTATAGAAGAAGGAGGAAAACAGTTACTAGTATGTACGCCATACGCTAGGATACCTTGTCACGCCTTACCATTTTATTTAACTAGAGCAGAGTTTAATAATTTACCTATAGGAGCTGAAGGTAGAAGATTTATATGTACAGTAACTCCACTTGGCTTTATGACTCCGTTTATAACAAACAGTGCCGGTATAAACAGTGTTAACTCAAGTCTAATGGTTCATGGTGTTTACGTTCATGGATTGAATAACAAGTATGGTGGATCAAACATGGAATATTCCTCTACAGCTGCAGACCCTATGATCATTACAAGTAATGCTAGACCTAGCAATGATGGTGTCAATATAACAGACTTATGGGGAAAACTTATGACCAAAAACGATACTACAATAACATTTGAAAATATACCGGCATGTTTTGGTAATAAAAAACCTTTACGTACATACTATGTCCAGAATGTAGATATTGGGGATAATGTTGATAGTCTACCTGATATTATGCAAGACCTCAATACATACACCAATGTAAATGGTGTAGGTAATCCTCTAATCAGTTGGGAATACAGACCTCAAGTTTGTATATTGAAATTTAGCGAACCGTATCCTTTCTTCAGAAGTCAAAGACAGGGTAATACAGGTGTAACTACAAATATTTTATATGGTACAAAGGTACCATTTGCACAATTAAGCCGTGTGACTATTGGTAATGACCATCAGACTATTAATTTTAATGAAGTAGAAAGCATAGTGAAATCAAGTGTTGATATTGAATATACTACCAGTATCGAACAATCAGGTGTAATAATGCATGGGTTTAATGAATACGGTGGTGGACTGCAACCTCCTACATTGCATGTAGGTGTATTACCAGTTAATGCGTACTCTACAGATGCTGTTGACTCGAAAGTACAAGAAGTCATAGCAATGTACAAAATAGATACAATGTGTGAAATAGAGTATTCTTTCGACTTTACACATCCCAATACTAGTTACGTACATCCGGCCATGAAGGTACTAGGTAATACACTTAAGGTTGATACTGCTAGTAAAGATTATGCTGGTGATTTTGCATATGGATATAGATCAACAGTTCCCGCCAAAGTGGGTTCGTCCACTTCAACCACAGCCACACCTGGTACAAGTAAATGAGTCGTCGGCAAGCCTGCTATTAAACGTCCTAGTAAACAAGCGGTGCCGTCAAAACAACCCAAGGTGGCGTCTATAGAACAACAAGAATCAATGACTACTGAATCCGACAGCCAAAGGTTTATCAATTCCAAGATAAGAGAACAGTTTATACAATTAATACCACAATGTAGTAAATCTTTTGCAAACGGTATTTATGATAACTTTTCAACAATAATTAATCCCTTTGTAATAAAGTTTGTAAGAAATAATAGATTAGAATTATTAAATTTAAATGATTACTTTAAAAATCTTTTATTATATAATTTATTGTATCAAAACAAAAGTATGTCCCAATATAAAATAAATGATATCACTGTGTTTGTTATTGGGAATAATGGATGGTATACTATAAATAATAAACTCTGTATGAAATAATGTACTGTTTTATTTCCCTACATCTGTTACAATAATAAACAATCTATATTCTAAGCAGGCAATAATGTATGTAAACATTCATTTATTATAACATAATCAAAGTCATCAATATTGCTAGCCCAACACAAAAGATAACCCATGATCCTAGGGTGTGGTACTCTTGTGTTGTAATCAACTAATAGGTCACATGAGTACCACTCATATTTAAAGTATCTAATATTAAACCTTTGAGTGTTTGGAAATACATCGTTATTACATAATACAACAATGGGAGTCTTATCCAACTGTTGTGGACATTTAAATTTTATATTTACTTCAATAGTCTTTCCCTGCATTATATCTAGCACAGTCTCTTCATATGCTGGATCTAATTTAGCTTCATTCCAAAATATAAACCTTCTCATCTGTGCACTTTGAAATGAGAAATTATTATTTCTTCATGGATTAGACATTTTGCCATAATAAATAAAAAACTCTGCCAATGAGTCAAAGAAAAAATTCTTACCACTATTAGGTTGGCCTCGGGTGTGGCGAGCGTATAGCGGGAAATTAAAAAGGCCTCTGTTTGGCCTCTGTCTGGCCTCTGTCTGGCCTGCTTAATTTATTTTGCACTGATTATTAATTATTATTGATTATAGATTAGGTTTTAGTGATTAGATATGATACAGATTATAGATTAGGTTTTATAGATTAGATTTAGGTGTAATAATTTTTAATTTAGATTTACAATAATCCGTTTGATCCGTAATCGATGATGAAAACAATTAATAATGCGAGAGACGATGTGGGAAGGACAGGGAGATTGAATGAATGACCCTACGGGGTCATGGGCAAGTAATCAGTGCAGTCCCAATATGCGAGGAGGACGGTGGACGTCATTCTTACTCTAGTGCAACTTCGTTTTAGTACACGTGACATTTGTTATTGTGATCGAGATAATTACACTGCCGCCGCGCTTATATAAAGCTGTATGACTAACTATTGATACATGCCTCAGCTATTTATAACACGAGAAGGTCGTCTGACTGATGTTCCTCAAACATACTTAGTTAAAAGAAGCATGCCACCTCCACAGAGCATAATCAAGAAGTCAAAGAAGATAGGTAAAAGGAAGGAAGGACCGGGACCATCTGAACCAGCGAAGTTGGCACGTCTTGAACCTATTGACAATACAGAACTGCAGGTGTTCGGACAGACACTGGACCTCAGTGACAGCTCGGACGAAGAACACCAAACGCCTACGAACGATTATTCAGATCCGGACTACAAAGAATGGATGGAAATGGCACTGCAGAAGGATGTTCAGGAAATAGGACCGGACAATATAGACAGAGCCCACTTCGTAGCCAATCATGTGAAGGAGTTGGACAGGATGAAGGTAGACAATTGTTCGGCCCTGGTAATGTTATTAATGATGAACGAAAATCCAATACCAATATCGAATTATTCCAAAGCGTACCATGCCTTCAAGAACGAAAAACGAATGGAAGAACCACAAAAGAAGGTACTGATCAAACTGATGTCATTTTGGGGTCGAATCCAAGCTACCACACAATATTGCAATGCATCGTTACAGGATTTAATAGAATCGGACGAAACAAGAAAGTCCTTATCAATGATTATATTCCCGTACAAGATGAGGAAGGAGCTGACTCATTGGTTGATTCAATTTTACGAAGAATTGACCCTCCCACCACCAATCGAAAACACAGAACAAACCACATCTCGTTCGCTGCATTCCATCCTGCCGGCACCAACTCCACCTCCTGGCACCACGTCCACCTCATACACGCCTGTGGTTGGCATCAGTCCTACTGTCGTTGCAGCGGAATCAAAGATATCGACAGACAGCAAAGATGGCGTAGGAGGACTCGTCAACTTGTCAGGTTACAAAATGAAGACATCGAAAACATTATCCACTATTTGTTTCAACCAGGGCGAATACCGATGTATGTTAAGGTCTCCGAACAACTGTGGAGACGTTGCAGTGAAACTGGAGACCTACAGGTGGAAAGATATAGCGGGAAAGCCACCACAGGAATACTGGAAATTTGCGGAAACCAAAGGATTCATACTGGCCAGGATGAACAGCCGTCTCATGGAAATGGCAACTCAAATGGAACTGGAAATGATAAGACTACTAGAACAAGATCCAGACCACGAGAGCGAATTAACGTACAAGAAATAATATCTTTAATGGAAGATGCGGGTTTTTCACCTCCTGACAGGTTTTTAAATAGTCCTTTGGCATTAAAAAATAGTAGGATAGGTAATTTGAATCCCGAGGATTATATGTTTAGAAATGCTTTAATTGTTGTTAAAACTAAAATTAATTCAATGTCTATTGAAGAACTATTAAATTATCAATTAACTAATGATTGCATGTACGGCCAAATGTTTTTAAATAATTGTAATAATAAGTATTTAAATGAATTAGATTCATTAATGCTGTATTACGACTATTGTTGTTTCAATTTAATAATGTTGCTTCTCTTAAAGAGTTTTTAAAATGTTTGTATCACCTTTGTAATAGATCATTATCAAATGGTAAAGTAAATACAATACTAATAAAAAGCCAACCTAATAGTGGTAAGAATTTTTTCTTTGACTCATTGGCAGAGTTTTTTATTTATTATGGCAAAATGTATAATCCATGAAGAAATAATAATTTCTCATTTCAAAGTGCACAGAAGAGAAGGTTTATATTGTGGAATGAAGCTAAATTAGACCCAGCATATGAAGAGACTGTGCTAGATATAATGCAGGGAAAGACTATTGAAGTAAATATAAAATTTAAATGTCCACAACAGTTGGATAAGACTACCATTATTGTATTATGTAATAACGATGTATTTCCAAACACTCAAAGGTTTAATATTAGATACTTTAAATATGAGTGGTACTCATGTGACCTATTAGTTGATTACAACACAAGAGTACCACACCCTAGGATCATGGGTTATCTTTTGTGTTGGGCTAGCAATATTGATGACTTTGATTATGTTATAATAAATGAATGTTTACATACATTATTGCCTGCTTAGAATATAGATTGTTTATTATTGTAACAGATGTAGGGAAATAAAACAGTACATTATTTCATACAGAGTTTATTATTTATAGTATACCATCCATTATTCCCAATAACAAACACAGTGATATCATTTATTTTATATTGGGACATACTTTTGTTTTGATACAATAAATTATATAATAAAAGATTTTTAAAGTAATCATTTAAATTTAATAATTCTAATCTATTATTTCTTACAAACTTTATTACAAAGGGATTAATTATTGTTGAAAAGTTATCATAAATACCGTTTGCAAAAGATTTACTACATTGTGGTATTAATTGTATAAACTGTTCTCTTATCTTGGAATTGATAAACCTTTGGCTGTCGGATTCAGTAGTCATTGATTCTTGTTGTTCTATAGACGCCACCTTGGGTTGTTTTGACGGCACCGCCTGTTTACTAGGACGTTTAATAGCAGGCTTGCCGACGACTCATTTACTTGTACCAGGTGTGGCTGTGGTTGAAGTGGACGAACCCACTTTGGCGGGAACTGTTGATCTATATCCATATGCAAAATCACCAGCATAATCTTTACTAGCAGTATCAACCTTAAGTGTATTACCTAGTACCTTCATGGCCGGATGTACGTAACTAGTATTGGGATGTGTAAAGTCGAAAGAATACTCTATTTCACACATTGTATCTATTTTGTACATTGCTATGACTTCTTGTACTTTCGAGTCAACAGCATCTGTAGAGTACGCATTAACTGGTAATACACCTACATGCAATGTAGGAGGTTGCAGTCCACCACCGTATTCATTAAACCCATGCATTATTACACCTGATTGTTCGATACTGGTAGTATATTCAATATCAACACTTGATTTCACTATGCTTTCTACTTCATTAAAATTAATAGTCTGATGGTCATTACCAATAGTCACACGGCTTAATTGTGCAAATGGTACCTTTGTACCATATAAAATATTTGTAGTTACACCTGTATTACCCTGTCTTTGACTTCTGAAGAAAGGATACGGTTCGCTACATTTCAATATACAAACTTGAGGTCTGTATTCCCAACTGATTAGAGGATTACCTACACCATTTACATTGGTGTATATATTGAGGTCTTGCATAATATCAGGTAGACTATCAACATTATCCCCAATATCTACATTCTGGACATAGTATGTACGTAAAGTTTTTTTATTACCAAAACATGCCGGTATATTTTCAAATGTTATTGTAGTATCGTTTTTGGTCATAAGTTTTCCCCATAAGTCTGTTATATTGACACCATCATTGCTAGGTCTAGCATTACTTGTAATGATCATAGGGTCTGCAGCTGTAGAGGAATATTTCATGTTTGATCCACCATACTTGTTATTCAATCCATGAACGTAAACACCATGAACCATTAGACTTGAGTTAACACTGTTTATACCGGCACTGTTTGTTATAAACGGAGTCATAAAGCCAAGTGGAGTTACTGTACATATAAATCTTCTACCTTCAGCTCCTATAGGTAAATTATTAAACTCTGCTCTAGTTAAATAAAATGGTAAGGCGTGACAAGGTATCCTAGCGTATGGCGTACATACTAGTAACTGTTTTCCTCCTTCTTCTATAGGTTCTACTGCTTGTATTGTCTTATACTGGTAACCATATGAGTACATTAATCTTGAATGTATGAATGTTAGTTTGCCTCTTTTAAACTGTGATATAGGAGCGTGTATAGTTCCTGCAATAGCATTAGTACTACCTCCACCACCTGTTGTTCCTGATGATGTTGTAGTGCCTTGGTCTTGTACCATCTGATCGTCCAGTTCGTCATCAGCCATCTTCCTTTTCTTCTGAGGGGTTGTGGGTGGTGTTTCCAGCTTGTCGTTGTTAGGTTTTATGGTTGATCCTGTAGATAACAGACGTCCGAATTGCTCGTTAACGTGTTGTCCAAAAGATCCTTCACCAGTTGTTGTGCCTGGATACTCAACTCCGACCACAGACTCAGCAATGTACTTCCCAGTGAGGCCCAAGGCACCGACAAGGCTATGCCAGTTGCCAGTCCTTGCAAAATCGCCACCAAATAGGCCGATCGCCTCTCTGTCTGAATCACGTATATCCTGTGAGCTTGAGGCGTTGTGGTATCTGATATCATGAAGCGCGGCGATTCTATCGTCTTCATCAATAGGTAAACCGTTGTCAACAGGGTTGCCGGGACCTATGTAACGGTGGAATGGTAACTGAGGCATCACTGATCGTTTCGCCTTTTATATGTTTTTATATGTACGATTCAAGGTTATATATAGTATACGGTTGAATGACGTCCACCGTCCTCCTCGCATACTGGGACTGCACTGATTACTTGCCCATGACCCCATAGGGTCATTCATTCATTCACCCTGTCCTTCCTGCATCGTCTCTCGCATTATCAATTGTTTTCATCATCAATTACGGAGCAAACGGATTATTGTAAATCTAAATTAAAAATTAATACACCTAAATCTAGTCTATAAAACCTAATCTATAATCTATATCATATCTAATCTCTAAAACCTAATCTATAATCAATAATAATTAATAATCAATGCAAAATAAATTATTCAGGCCAGACAGAGGCCAGACAGAGGCCAAAAAGAGGCCTTTTTAATTTCCCGCTATACGCTCGCCACACCCGAGGCCCGCTCGCCGTTTAACAAACGGCGTATGCTACGTGACACAGGGGAAGGACAGGGAGAATGAATGAATGACCCTATGGGGTCATGGGCAAGTAATCAGTGCAGTCCCAATATGCGAGGTAAGGGTGGACGTCATTCTTACTCTAGTGCGACTTCGTGTTAGTACACGTGACATTTGTTATTGTGATCGAGATAATTACACTGCCGCCAAACTTATATAAAGCTGTATGACTTACTATTGATACATGCCTCAGCTATTCATAACACGAGAAGGTCGTCTGACTGATGTTCCTCAGACATACTTAGTTAAAAGAAACATGCCACCTCCACAGAGCATAATCAAGAAGTCAAAGAAGATAGGTAAAAGGAAGGAAGGACCGGGACCATCTGAACCAGCGAAGTTGGCACGTCTTGAACCTATTGACAATACAGAACTGCAGGTGTTCGGACAGACACTGGACCTCAGTGACAGCTCGGACGAAGAACACTAAACGCCTACGAATGATTATTCAGATCCGGACTACAAAGAATGGATGGAAATGGCACTGCAGAAGGATGTTCAGGAAATAGGACAGGACAATGTAGACGGAGCCCACTTCGTAGCCAATCATGTGAAGGAGTTGGACAGAAAGAAGGTAGACAATTGTTCGGCCCTGGTAATGTTATTAATGATGAACGAAAATCCAATACCAATATCGAATTATTCCAAAGCGTACCATGCCTTCAAGAACGAAATACGAATGGAAGAACCACAAAAGAAGGTACTGATCAAACTGATGTCATTTTGGGGTCGAATCCAAGCTATACCACACAATATTGCAATGCATCGTTACAGGATTTAATAGAATCGGACGAAACAAGAAAGTCCTTATCAATGATTATATTCCCGTACAAGATGAGGAAGGAGCTGACTCATTGGTTGATTCAATTTTACGAAGAATTGACCCTCCCACCACCAATCGAAAACACAGAACAAACCACATCTCGTTCGCTGCATTCCATCCTGCCAGCACAAACTCCACCTCCTGGCCCCACGTCCACCTCATACACGCCTGTGGTTGGCATCAGTCCTACTGTCGTTGCAGCGGAATCAAAGATATCGACAGACAGCAAGGATGGCGTAGGAGGACTCGTCAACTTGTCACGTTACAAAATGAAGACATCGAAAACATTATCCACTATTTGTTTCCTACATATAAATCTTCTAACTTCAGCTCCTATAGGTAAATTATTAAACTCTGCTCTAGTTAAATAAAATGGTAAGGCGTGACAAGGTATCCTAGCGTATGGCGTACATACTAGTAACTGTTTTCCTCCTTCTTCTATAGGTTCTACTGCTTGTATTGTCTTATACTGGTAACCATATGAGTACATTAATCTTGAATGTATGAATGTTAGTTTGCCTCTTTTAAACTGTGATATAGGAACGTGTATAGTTCCTGCAATAGCATTAGTACTACCTCCACCACATGTTGTTCCTGATGATGTTGTAGTGCCTTGGTCTTGAACCATCTGATCGTCCAGTTCGTCATCAGCTATCTTCCTTTTCTTCTGAGGGGTTGTGGTTGGTGTTTCCAGCTTGTCGTTGTTAGGTTTTTTTACGGTTGATCCTGTAGATAACAAACGTCCGAATTGCTCGTTAACGTGTTGTCCAAAAGATCCTTCACCAGTTGTTGTGCCTGGATACTGAACTCCGACCACAGACTCAGCAATGTACTTCCCAGTGAGGCCCAAGGCACCGACAAGGCTATGCCAGTTGCCAGTCCTTGCAAAATCGCCACCAAATAGGCCGATCGCCTCTCTGTCTGAATCACGTATATCCTGTGAGCTTGAGGCGTTGTGGTATCTGATATCATGAAGCGCGGCGATTCTATCGTCTTCATCAATAGGTAAACCGTTGTCAACAGGGTTGCCGGGACCTATGTAACGGTGGAATGGTAACTGAGGCATCACTGATCGTTTCGCCTTTTATATGTTTTTATATGTACGATTCAAGGTTATATATAGTATACGGTTGAATGACGTCCACCGTCCTCCTCGCATACTGGGACTGCACTGATTACTTGCCCATGACCCCATAGGGTCATTCATTCATTCACCCTGTCGTTCCTGCATCGTCTCTCGCATTATCAATTGTTTTCATCATCAATTACGGAGCAAACGGATTATTGTAAATCTAAATTAAAAATTAATACACCTAAATCTAATCTATAAAACCTAATATATAATCTATATCATATCTAATCTCTAAAACCTAACCTATAATCAATAATAATTAATAATCAATGCAAAATAAATTAATCAGGCCAGACAGAGGCCAGACAGAGGCCAAACAGAGGCCAGACAAAGGCCAAACGGAGGCCTCACGTATACTTCACCATATTACTCTCTAAAATAAAATAACATTTACACATGTGTGTAAATAGTCACGAAAAGAAAAAACGCATCATTTTTATTGTGATGAATATAGTGTTAAAATAGAACTGTAAATATATCCTATTTTCTCAACTGTTTTTGACCTTCTCAAAATAGTTTTACAAATTTTATTTCGTATTCTTTTTTAATAAGTGGACGATCTCTTTCTTCATATTACTTTACAAGTTCCTCGTATACTATTGTTCTATTTGGGGAACAAATTCAAGGTAAACTTTATTAGGTAGAGTATGTTACTAAATCTTTTCACAATTGAAAATGTTACATTAATATTATCATTTTGTTTCTTATAAGTGACAACAACAAAAATCCTACAAATTGTACATATTCAATTACAAGTACGTATTTTAATTCCAAGTATATTATATTATCTTAAGTATATACAAGAGTTATCATAGTTAGTACTTATCATAGTTAGGAGATAGTTCCAAATGTGGCATAATATATATATATATATATATATATATATATATATATATATACATATATATATATGTAACAATATTTTAACATGGATAGTCAACAGTCTAATTAATATTTTTCATAAAAAATATTACGTTTCATAATCAGCAGTGTTTAAAGCCTTCTTAACCAAGTTTTAGTAACCTATAACTACAATATAAGTAAACGTCACACAAGAAAACATGTATTTCATTTTAACTTTACAATTGTGATAGACCATGTTTTGCACCCTCAGATAAAGAGAATTTCACAAAGGAATGGTTTTGTGATTTATTTTCTACAAGTTATGATTTTTACAAGAAAATCTTTTTGTTTACTCCTTTTGGATAAGCAAGGTAAACGTGGTTTAACGAGATGGTTTACCCTAATATTTGTTTATTTGTATTTATATTGTAATGTATTTGAGTTGTGTGATTTTGTAAATATTATATATGTACAGTTGTTATACATCACTGTAAATAAAATATGATTTTTTTAGATATAAAAATAAACAAGCTTAATATTTTATGAAATATATTTATTAATATTGAAAAGCGTTCAGATAAAATCAGAGGGAGAAACTTCTTACATCGAATTACAAAGTTTTCGCAAAAAGATTACCCAAGTTCTAAGTCGGACAGACTAATTTTCTCCTCCCACATTTTTGTCAGATTCAACAAAGTTACAAGCTAAGTGGTGGAGAGAACTTGGTAGTCCTTCCTCTGATTGCTTTATATATTATATTTTCATTTATTAATTTAATAGTTACTCTAAAAATCATGTTGTAAATCATAAATTCAAATGTAGGTCACTATAAAATTTTAAATATAATTTTAACTTACATACTAATTACGTGCTATTACATTAAACATTTAATAAGGAATAAACCTTCCTAATCGAATCGGTTTATTACTTTCTATATGTTATAACATAAAACTTTCATAAGTGCTTATGTGATAATTTCTTTCCACCTCAAATTTTAAAATTTAATTATTATCTTTTGAAGACCACCAACAACAATTCAAACAAACGAAACATAAAAATAAACTATAAATATATATTAAATTATATTTATTTAAGTATTACAGTTACTAAGCAATTTATTCATTTAATTCATTTTTAAAGTAAATATTTTAAAAGAGTCATAGAAAAAAATTTTTTTATTATCAATAATACGATTGTAAATTTAACGATATTTAAATATATAAAATAACTTATTAACCAATAAAAAAATATAGGCCTATTGTTTGTAAAATTAATACCAAACAGCATTATTTGTCATTAGTTCACATAACTAATAACATTTTACATGTTATAAAGATTCATGTAACTGATTAACATGGGATATTTGCGTTAGGGTATATTATGTGTGGCTGAGATTTACAGAGCAATCACTTACCAGCCCTGATGACGACCTAATATTGACTGCCAGATCTGATCTGGTTTAATTAAGTCAGTATATAGTATGTGTTTGACTAAGGATTGCAGAACAAACTTTTACCAGCACTGATGACACCCTAGTATTGACTGTCTGAGATATTTTGGGTTAATAAACCACCACTGTTTGAGATGTTCTGGGTTAATTAAGTCAGTATATAATATGTGTGTTGCTGAAATTTATAGATCAGTCTCTTACCAGCTCTGATAACACCCTAGTATGGACTGTCTAAGATATTTTGGGTTAATAAACCATTACTGTTTGAGATGTTCTGGGTTAATTAGGTCAGTGTATAATATGCGTGTAGCTGAAATTTATAGATCAATCTCTTACCAGCTCTGATGACGCCCTAGTATGGACTGTCTGAGATGTTCTGGGTTAATTAAGTTAGTAGTCAGTATGTGTGTGGCTAAGGCTTACAAATTAATCACTTGCCAGCACTAATGACACCCTAGTTTGGACTGTTTAAAATGTTCTGGGTTAATAAAGTCTGTACATAGTATTTATGCGAAAAAGAAGTATAGACTAATCTCTTACTATCTCTGATAATACCCTAGTGTGGATTGTCTGAAACGTTCTGGAAAAATTGCATTATTGTATAGTACGTTTATGGCTTTGGTTTCAAAGCAATCACTTATCTGCCTTGATGACACCTTGTATTGTACTGCTATATCTGACTTGGGCTTATTACGTTAGTTTATATTACGTTTGTGGCTGGGTTTTACAGAGCAATCACATCCTAGCCCTGATGACACATTTTATTGATTGCTTAAGATGGGATGGTTACGTTAATGTATATTACGTGTGTGGTTGGGCTTACATGTCCATAACTTACAAGCCCTGATGACACCTTGTATTGTGTTTTAAAGCTAACGTGTGATAATTACGTTAGTGTATAGTACGTTTTTGGTTGGGGTTTCAGATCAATCACTTGTCAGCCATGATGAAACCTTGTATTGATTGCTAGAACTGACGTAGGATAATTACGTTAGTGTATAATACGTTTTTGGTTAGGGTTTCAGAGTAATCACTTGCCAGCCCTGATGACACCTTGTATTGATTGCTAGAACTGACGTGGTAATTACGTTAGTTTATATTACGTTTTTGGTTGGGGTTTCAGAGCAATCACCTACCAGCCCTGATGACACCTTGTATTGATTGCTAGAGCTGAAGTTGGGGTAATTACGTTAGTGTATAGTATGTTTGTGGCTGGGGTTTCAGAGCAATCACTTACCAGCCCTGATGACACCTTGTATTGATTGCTAGAACTGACGTGGGGTAATTACGTTAGTGTATAGTATGTTTGTGGCTGAGGTTTCAGAGCAATCACTTACCAGCCCTGATGATACCTTGTATTGATTGATAGAGCTTAAGTTGGGTTAATTACGTTAGTGTATAGTATGTGTGTGGCTGGGGTTTCAGATCAATCACTTACCACACCTGAAGACACCTTGTATTGATTGCTAGAACTGACGTTGGGGTAATTACGTTAGTGTATAGTATGTTTGTGGCTGAGGTTTCAGAGCAATCACTTACCAGCCCTGATGACATCTTGTAATGATTGCTAGAGCTGAAGTTGGGGTAATTACGTTAGTGTATAGTATGTTTGTGGCTGGGGTTTCAGATCAATCACTTACCACGCCTGATGACATCATGTATTGATTGCTAGAGCTGACGTTGGGATAATTACGTTAGTGTATAGTATGTGTGTGGCTGGGGTTTCAGAGCAATCACTTACCAGCCCTGATGACATCTTGTAATGATTGCTAGAGCTGAAGTTGGGGTAGTTACGTTAGTGTATAGTATGTTTGTGACTGGGTTTCAGAGCAATCACTTACCAGCCCTGATGACATCTTGTAATGATTGCTAGAGCTGAAGTTGGGGTAGTTACGTTAGTGTATAGTATGTTTGTGGCTGGGGTTTCAGAGCAATCATTTACCAGACCTGATGACACCTTGTATAGATTGCTAGAGCTGACGTGGGGTAGTTACGTTATTATATAATGTGTGTGGCTGAGCTATGCAGAGCAATTACTTACTTGCCCTTTAACATTTAGTATTGATTATGATACTAGGTATACTAAGGTTTAATCATAGATGTTAAAGTACTTCTAACCAATTAGATTAGTATTCTGCATAAGAACTTGAATAAATGAACGGGAACGGGATTTTAGTCAATTGTATTTTAAATAATTTGTTAATAAAAATTTGTATATTAAATTATTGTAATTTAACCATACAAGTAAATATATTCTTCTATTAAATGTTATTAATAAGCACTTATAACTATAAAAACCATTAGCATATAACACTATTTGGTTAATAATGTAAGATTACTATAGTTACATGAAATACAGTTATCTCTGAGAATCTTATGTCAATGAGCACAAAAAACAGCTAACCAAACTAGATTTTAGTCAGCGAAATAATTGCACAATTTATTGAATATTTTTTATCAGAAAGAATTAATAAAATGCTTTTAATAAACTATTATTTATTATGTACATACATTAAATATTTGTGACTTTGGATAACTTTTGGAATATTATTGATATCTTTGCAAAAGGGGGGTTATTTGGAATTTCGTATTTCGAATATAAAATAAAATAGTATTACGGTAAAAAATATTATATATATATATATATATATATATATATATATTTATATGTATGTATTAAAATTATGCTTTGAATTTAAAGTTTACTGTATTCATAATAATCCCCAAACATTTTTCAATTTATGCTATAACAGACAACAGTGTCTGAAATAAATGTTAGCCTTATAACATGAATGATATAAATAAAATAAGATTAGGCTTTAAATAAATTAAACTCCCAAGTTGTCGAGAACATATTCCAGCAAGTTATAAAACAATTAAACGTTCTAACTTAACTTGAAAGCTAACTATTGTAAATAAATTATGATTTCACAGGAAAAAGAAGAGCAACGAAGCTTAAACAACAAGTAATAAAATTAAAAAACTGTAAATTGTTGAACAACATTTAAAAATAATTTATGAATTAAGAAAAATAATTAATTCATAAAAATCTATCGCTAAAAACGTTTCTTGAGATAATCAGATGTAGTCATTAAGTACATCTACCATTATTTAGTGTGCACATATAAACTAACATTAAAGATTTTTCATACATATAATGATGCACGTTATGATGAAGAACATTTATTTGGGTTAATTTCTAGCAAGGTTTTTTTTTCATTAAGTAGTTGTAATAATACTGTATCTAAATCAATATTCACGACAGTATTTCAATAGAGAAAGTAGATATATTTTAGATATTTCAAATGGATATACACTTGAGTTTTGAATAACTTCCCAAACCACGTCTTTTTTATCTTAAGAAAATATTTAATTGAATTAACTATGAAAATTTACTACCTATTGTCTAAATTATAATCAGCATGTTTCTTACTTTGGCTGTGAAAAGTTAACAGTTTTCATGTACTTGTTTATATTAAGTGTCAATATTTATTTAATGAAAAATATGTTATTATATTGATTAAATACGTTAAAATATATACTAATTGGATCAAAATATACCATATTTTAATCAATAGTTTTGTAACACTAGTTCATTGCTTGAAAGCTTCTATCAAACATTTAATCCTACATTTGTTAATTTATGACAAGTATTTGTCGAAACATGCAAATCATAAAGTGGCTTCAAGTTAGAAATCAGTGTCAACCACAAATAAAATATATTAAATACAGTGACGCAGGAAGATAAAAAAAAGTTGTAACTTTAATAATAGATTGGAACATTACATAGGTCAGCTGTTATAGGGTACGAGAAACAGTTGGTCTAAACAGTAACAATACCTTCTTACTAAATTGTAACAATTTTATATTTTGCTCTTGTACACTTATGGACACTTATATACACAATATATTGTCTCAAGTTAATATTACCTTTGATGATATGCCTACTATAGATATGTCTTCTTATAGTAATGTTTGCGCCAGTATTTATTTTGTTATACTACGGTGTATGTTGAGTCCTCCCTTTCATTACATATACTGTCGGACAGTGCTTTAAATCTGTTAGGATGGCTTATTTCTGGCATTTGACATTCTGCGATGCGAGAACTGTGGTTATTGCACACCCATCCACCCATACACGTACAGTGGTGATTATATGCCTCCACAACAACAACTAACAAACATACAAATCATATATGAGTCTACTGGGGTGCAAATATAAAATTAAAAAAAAAAAGAAATTAACATCACTACTTATTTAATTATGAAGATATATGCTGTAACAGCTTCAATAATTTTTGTACAGCATCCATTATCTTTTCACAAAAGTATTATTGTGTTAAAATATCATATAGTATACACCATATATTATTTCTTAAGTTCATATTAAATTCGTTTTAGATTTACAACAATCATAGTTCAGGATAACTTATAAACACATAATTTCGTTTTATTAAAACTAGTTCGTGCATTATTGCTTCAAAGGACTGGTATAAAAATCACTTGTTACATGTTTCATTTAAGATTAATCTAGTTAAATCGATTGCTGAAGCCCACTAGAAGAGATTACGTGAATTGGCTCAGTTTATAGTCAACATTCATGCATGAGTGGCATATATCTGATCTGCTATATTGTTCTGATCCATATTCCAACTGCAACATATTAATGAAGGTAATCATTTAAAAATTGGAACTGTAAATTTTACGGATATTTCATTTGGATATTGGGTTTAATTATTTTGTTTAGCTATTCAAATAACACTTACGGTTAGTACATTAAAAAAATAATAATAAAAAGAATTAAAATAAACTGGTTTTATAATGTACTAATGACATATTTGGCAGTCAGTATTTAATTTTAATTCTTTTAAACTGCTAATTGAAAAGGTTATATTTGGTTTAGCACGATTCAACATTTTCAACACGTCAAATTGTTGCCACTAGAGTTGAGGGAATAGTGTTGTAAAGATTGTAGGTGATATATAAGTTCTGTACTCTTAATACCGACATGGTGTCCTCTCAATGAATTCTATGGTCACGGATACTACTAGAGAAGAAGTCTAGGGTATCCATGTTGGCCGGTAGTCAGTGTCCGGATGTATGAGTAGGTCTCAAGGACTTTCGTAAAGAGATCAAACATCAGCATCCATTTATCTTATAACACTGATTTGTAACTATTTTGTTTTCTTCAACCCTTAAACCTATCTCTGACCATTTTCTGACTATCTAAAAATGAATTACCATAAATCTGTTAATATTAAAGAATATTTATTTTGTAGGCATAATATTAATATATAGGATGTTAATATAGAGGATATTAAATAATAATGAATATTAAATTATATAAATATATTTTAGTCACGTTTAAGTTATAAATATATACGTTGAAACAACTTGTCGTGATATTTTAAAAATATTACACGTCATTGTGAAATCGAAACGCATCATATGCTGGTTTTTAAAACAAACTTATTTTATCTTAAATTGCATAATTGATTTAATTAATATGTAAATTTTAGACCTAAATAGTTTTATAATGATTGTAATTAACTATAATATATGGTGTTGATTTTTAAAAAAATATCCTGTATTGTGTTTTAGGCTATATCCTTTGACATCTTACATAATGTATGCTGTAGAATTCGTATTCTATCAACTACATTTGTTCGGAACAATGTAACAAATCGTAATTAACCTTATTATTTTTGTTATATTTGTTTATTATATCATTTTAGATAATTTTCAGTATAATTTAGTCATTTGTTTAGTAATGAGATAAAAATAAACCTTATACATCCGTGATTTGTTCAGTTATATAAAGTCAAAAATATAAAAAAATAAATAATTATTTAAATAAGGACCCAAAAAACGTATCTTACTAATTGTTTTGTAGATGTTTATCTACTATAAGGTAGCAATATAATTTTAATTTTTAAATATCTCTCAAGTGCCTTAAAACTACAAGAGTGTTGGAAAATTTAAGTTGCTAAACAAAATCAACTGATAGCAAACTATATTGTATAAATGTTTTAAAATTGATAGTTTTGTAAAGTTAGATTAATTAATCAATGACATAATGTAATCAATGTTTACTACAAACAAAAAATTTAAAATACTAAAAATTAAAAAGATTAAATTATAGAGTATATTAGCAATATTAGTGAAAATCTTTCCAAATTATTTTTTTATTGTTTTTTCTTTGTTTTTGTTTTTTTCTAATGGTATTCACATCCTTTTTCTTAATTAAAGACAACATATTACCCTTTATTAATAAAAAATTAAATGAAATAAAACATAATGTTTAAAAGGGTGATACGTACACAAATATTTTGTATAACAATTTTAAGAACCCTGTAAATTGTTTTATTGTAATTATCCCTACCATATTACATATTTCAATGTTTAATTACGTTTAATATTACGCATTTAGAAATGATTACGTTCTCACCAGTGACCATGAACTGAGTGGGCTAGTAAAAGGTCATAACAATGGAATCCAAGGTCTCTTAGCCTTAGAGTCTCTTAGCCTTAGACTCCCACTTATGTTGTTACTGATGATATTTTTCGATACACAATCCTATGCTTATTACGAAAATATTTATAAAAAATCAATATTTTACTTATGTACTTTTATTTTAAATGTTATGCTTTTGTGAGTGTCTATTAAAATAAACAAACATGAAGTTTAATTTAAGTTTTGTACTAATACTTTTGGAACGTTACAAAAGTATTTATGCCAGCTGGTGTCGTTACTCTGACTAATACGTTCCTGGAACCTAATGCTATAACAGTAATAATTCATGAAATTAGCCTTTATTATTCAAAGTAGCATTTATTATTATTCAAACTGATGTATATCAGTTCTTTAATCTAATGAAAACAAGAGATCCTGACTTGGCCTATAGTATCATTTCCTCCACGTTACTTCAAGGACTTTTCAATCTTGAACTCAAATATTCTATTGTTTATTTGACAGTTTCCGCTCACTATTTATTAAAATGTTTTCTTGAAGTTTCAGGTTGTTGGATTTTTATAGGTGTAAAAAGTTTTTATGATCCCATATAGCAGGGGTTCTGGTTTTGGAAAAACTGTTTAGTGGAACCGTGCAATCACCGAGCACCTCCAATCCGTTCATGGAGTATCATTATCCTCACGCTGCTGACAATGGATCTAACTTAACCCTCCCTCGTTCAGAGCCAAAAATTTATTATTTCTACAAGTCTATATCTTTAACTATTCGTATGTTTACTTGCTTTATGTATATATATATATATATATATATATATATATATATATATATATATATATATATATATAACTACTTATGCATCTAACCAAATTGCATAAACATACTTTAATAATTGTGTTAGATAAAACCTTATAGTCAGTTATTTTGGCTTGAAAACAGTTAATAGAGGAAGTAAAATCCACCAATAACCTCTTTTGGGAGTATAACAGTTCGATCAAGCTTTCACCAAAAGATTGGAAAACTTGCAAAGTTTATTTAGCTCACAATGCTTCAATCGGGGAAACTTTTAACTTCCCTTACAATTACCATACAGACTCTTTAAGAAAGTTCTAAATCAAACATTTTGACGAGGCTACCCATTCATTATTACCATTTTGATTACTTCTATAAGTGTGTTTTGGTACATTTAAGGCAGGTATACTTTTTTAAATACATATACAAGTATTTTGGGTATATCCCTGCCAATACATATACAGCTATATTCATATACACTTATTCAAAGTTCAAAACTCATTAAAGATGTAAATTTAAAAACTGTTCAAAACAATGTTTAAGTAAAACTCATTTGTCTTCAGAACTCATGCTATAAAGGGGTTTGGCACCACTTATCCCAGGGTAGGGAAACAAATAACGCTTTTAGAACTTTTAAAGCATTCTCCCATTTGTTACGTCTAGAAGGTTCTAAGATTAGTATTTTAAAAAAAAGTTTTTGAAGTTCGATCAATCTTAAAACTATTTATCTTATGGACTTTTATGTTTCCTGTTTCTATTGATTCCTATAATTTACTTTCAAGAATGATTTCCAAGCTAAGCTTTTATTTTATAAAATGTTACTAAATTCTAGTTTCTCTATAACATGGAATATTGTATATATTTTATTAGTAGGATTTTTCAAAGTATACTATACTAATCCAAATGCTATACCGTTACATGGTGAACTCAACAACTAACCGTGAAATGACAAGTAATGGTGGTCAGTCAATAATTGTAATACGTCCTGCGCGTGATTCAATAGATGCTCATCAAATATTTATTATATCATCGTACCATACATAATAAAAATTGACGTATTGCTGGATGATTTTATATAATTTACAAAAAAATTCGTTGTTAAATATAAGTTTTATTAAATTTCATACTGGGAAATATCAACAATAACAGTTGAATGTTGATGATAATAAAAATGCATAACAGCCAATTTTTCGTAATTCCATTATATTGATAAGCCCCATTCGTATTAGGTATTCATTACAAAAATAATAACAGTAATAATAATAAAAAAACAATAGTTAAAGAAACAAAGGTTTCGTGACACTTGATATTAAAGTAAATATCATTGGTATTAAATGATTTAGTAACTATAATATATGTTATTTAATGTAAAGTTTTTCAAATATACAACCTTAAAAATCTTTTATACACTAACATTAGAGCTTGTTTTTTAATTAACTTAATATTTCCCGTTACAGTTACAGTACAAGTAAACATCACACAAAACACATGTATTACAATATAATTACAAAATGCAGGTATCAACAAGTAAAAATAATTTAGTGAGTGATTTGAAAAATCACAGTTACCTTCCTCAGACCAGACGTATCGACAAAATAACAATAAATCAATGGATGTATACAGATAAAGTCAGTACATTTGTAGACGTGCCTTTGTGCTACTATCTAATGGTGAATGGTCTCAAATAAGCATTCGTACGGTTGATTGGTGTACTTTTAGCTCACCTTTTAAACAGCATATGCTGAATAGAGACAAAATGAGGGAGACCACTAGCAATAATGAATATTTCAATCTATTGATAAGCAGAAAACAATTCCATGGTAAGTTGTAAGGATATAATGTATTAGTAACATATAATAAATTGATTCAAGAGAGTTTAATGTGTTTTTATTATACATTTTAAAAATATGCAATAAAAAATAACTTGTGTATATATTCTAATACTGAGTTTACAATCTGGTTTGGTAACTTATTAAGTTATTTGTCTACAATGTCTACATTGTCTTATTAAAAGCACACGTACTGCACTAGTGAGGGAGAAACAACATTTTGTGAGCAATAAAACTTTATTAACAGTTTTACCAGATTGAACCCACGCACTAAATGTTGCTTTATAAATGTTGCTAATGGAAAAGACTGCATTTATTAAAATGTATTTAATTATTTATTCATTAATCATTCATAAGGCGCCGATCGAAGAGATATGGGAAAATATCTAATATGGAACGTAAATATTTATCCTACCTAAGAAAACAGAAGTTACGTAAATGCCAACAACTAATTACGAAATATCTTTTTAAAAAAGAATATATTTTAAACGCACATTGTCCCCATGTTTTGACAACCCTCATCTATTATGTAGAGTGTGGCTGACATTTGCGAACACAAAAAGAGAAAGGGTTAATCTTCCATTTAACCATGTCAAATGTCATATTCCATTTGTGTTGCTGTCTGAATACCTCCTAAATTGTTTATTTTAATATTGAAGCCCTTTAGTAAAGAAAGGTTATTTGGAGTTTATTACCTCTACGTAAAAAAGTTATTTAGGTTAAATTACAGGATCCTTCTAGTAGATAATAATAATATGTAATACCATATTGATTTTTCTAAAAATAAACGATTACATAAGGTATTATTCTATTATAATCTTCAGATTTACTAACAAGAACATATAGTTGTAATCATCCAAATTTAAACTCACAAAAACCAAATCCATGTTCACAACTCACATTTAATTTTAGCTTCTGTGACCGTACCAAGATACACTCCATCAAACTAACTGTTTACTGGAAGTGCCGTGTTTCCGGTGGGCTACGTAGGGCTTTCTATTACCACTAAGGTGTTGGAGATATATAACGTCTTTAGACAGCTTCAGTCTGAGTGGATAGTCATTGATACTTAAATTATGGTGTTCATATGTCCCTTAAGCTTTACTCTCGTCCATCTAAAGTTGAATTCTATAGTTTAAAAGATTTTTTTATTCTTTAGAAGAGGCATGTCATTGTGGTGGGTGCTTTTAATTAATATTTACTGGTACGACCTATATATTATCTCATGAGTGACACATTACTTCTATGATCTACTCAAGTAAAAGTTAAAAGTTAAAGATCATCTTATTTTACCAGGCGCTTTAATAACACTTAACCTGGGCACCAACTGCTTAAGGTAACATCTTAAGGGTGACATCTGAACCACCACCAGTGACCGAGCAGGTGGACTGGATGCACGACGGTATCACTCAGGTTGTTACCCATCCAAGTAACAGCCACGCTCAATGTTGCTTGACTCCATTATCATGAGATAACATCGGAACCCTCCAGTCAAGGTTACTGGCATGGAGTAAAGTAACCTAACTTTACTCCATCTTTAAAACGGTCACTTCACTGCACACTCTAACACCTTATTGACCAGCTGGCAGCTAGTGGCCGTAACCCACATTAAACCTGATATCTAAATAAGTGTTTGATCTAGGTATATCAATGCATACATTTATTTACTGATTGTACAATCACTTAAATCTACAGTGATGACGTTGATCGCCCACCCACCCTTCCCACTAGGTACGGTCTTGCAACTTTTTTAACCTGAAAATTGTTTGCTTGATTACTAACCTGCTCTCCTTGCATAACCGAGGCTTGACTTCCAAACCTACCCTATCATGTACATAACAAACTTGGTTGACGATCAAGAAACTTGCTCATATAAAGCTGATCGCCCAACCTCACTTTCTTGCAATTACGATTCCCTAACGATTATCCTTAGAATGCTTGCACTGGTCATCCATATCAACACAAGGTAGGATTGTTCATCTTTCAGTACGGTAAATTCCATACTTGATTACCTACTTGCCCTCCCAGTATACTCTAGGTTCAACTATCCCCCTGCCACTATATACATACACAAGGCTTCAGCCCTTATCCTGACCTTTCCTCAAAAAAATTGTTGATTGAATTGAAGCTAGAAGATTAGTTATTTTGTAATTATGACGCATCACATACCCTAACTTTACAACTAACTGACATATCTCTACTACTTATCGCGTCAAAAAGTATCTATTTTCTAGGGTTTATTATTTTTAAGTTTTTTAATAAATTATGTTTCCTCGGTTAGTTGTTAATTAATAATTACATCATAATTTTAAATATATTGCACTTTTTGTGATGAAATTATATGTATTTTGTTCGTGTAATCTAGGTTTGTTTAAAAATAAACTCCCCTGCAGGCATCGTGGGCCAACTCCTTCATTTGTGACGTTCATGAGAGAAAGCTCGGCCTACTGTCTTATATGATAACTCTACCTTTGGTCCCTTTCTAGAACTCGTCGTCCAGCTTCGAGGAAGCTCGGCCTACGTTCTCGGTAAGACGCTCTGCTACAGCCTCATAATCCCACTTTGGTGTGTTGGTTTTAAAATACTCAATTTTGGATTTTGGGGCATGCCTTTTTTGAGGAGGGGGGGTATAGCCCGTAAAAGTTGTCTCTTTCAAATTAAAATGTTATATATACATTTAGAAAATAAGTAAATATAGATTGATATCTTATTAGTGCTTTTTTAGTTTAGTATTACCTTTTTTTGTTTAAGAAGTTCTTTTTTTTTAATATTATTTACCCTCCTCCAAATCTGCTGGTATATTTGCGATGCATAGGAAAATAGCTTTAATCTCATACCCCACTTGATTAGATACCTCAAAATTTTTATTTTTTAACCTGATTCATTCATATACAATTTGCGCATTTGTTAGGCATGCAGATTTCTAAAGTTTTGAAACTTTCACTCAAGTGTTTTACTCTATTTAGGTCATAAAACAACTTTTGTGTGATTTTTACATTAGAAATACATTGGATCATAAAAAGACCGCTGTCTTATATACAAGTGAAAAAACTCAACTTTTCCTAGATTTTTCAGACCAAAAGCTTTAATTCAAGTGTACACATAATGGCGACATATACAACTCACTTATGTAGTGACTAATGTAGGTAAGTTAGTCACTACATTGATCTTTATAGTATGAAATAAAATGAAAATGAAACTAAATGAAAAATTACTTTACTGTACAATTAGATGTAAAAAGTCCCTTCTTATATCTAACCATAATCATAGTAAGTTTATTTTTAGAACTTAGGCTTAAGCGGCCGGTGTCATAACTAGAATCTACAGTTTCCGGTGACAACCGCATCAAGGTATCAAGAATTTAAACATTATTTGTACCATGCTTATTATTAAAATTTATATGAATTTTATTATTTTCATAACAGCAGTTTGTGTGTAACTAAAGAAATTAAATAATTAAAATAATAAAAAACTGATAACAACATTTAAGTTTTAATTTAAATTCAACCGAAGTTTTGCAAGACAAATATATGTGTTTATTTGTTAGTATAATAAATAAAATTGATTCTGACAGTAAATATAACTATAACACATTCTTAGAACAAAACACAATACTCAACAAAATTCTCTCCCTGAAACGAGCAGGTGAACAGGTCTAGAACAACAAAATATGGTAATAACATTGCATTCTTGCTCCAGTTTGGTTTGAACCGTTCCCTACGTCATACATATATCTCACAACTTTCTGGAATTGGCCCAGGACATTTCCAATTGAAATATCTGTTATCCTATAGCCTTCTTTCGCATTTATGTATTTTCATCTCAAAATTTAGAACAAATACATCCAAATATGCATACTTTTAATTTTGATTGTTTTAAGCATACATCGTTAATTTTGTACTTATTGTAATAAATCACCCCCCCCCTCAATACATTTTTTGAGTTTTATGGATGCAGATTATAGCCTAATTAGTTAAGATATTTTTTATTAAAACATGTTTGGTAAAAAATAGTAGGCATTAATCTTAATTGAAAAAACTACTATATTTATTAAATGTATGGCCTATACTTATTTAATGTATGGCCTATACTTATTTAATGTATGTATATTCATACAGTTTTTGTAAATAAATAAGTTTTGGACAATTTACTGAAAGTGAGTTTCATATAAATAAATCTAGTTTATTTAGAATATGTGATAAGTCATCAATTTGTAACGATTTACTTTGAGTGTTTACATTTATATTACATTAGTTTATTGCATTAATCGACAAATAATTATACTATACATGTACAATTGTATAGGGGAAATACAGTTTAAATATAATAAATTAGAAATGTCAGGTGTTCAATTATAACATAGTAACAATAATTTTAATCGTACTTTTATATTCAGTAACAAATCAATAATCAGATTAATATGTTTGTTCAAATTCTTTATGCTCATTAATATAATGAATTTACGTGGCCACTCATTGATCTGGCTCTCTCTAATAGTCTACAACAGTCTACAACTCACAATACATACGATGATAATTTTATCAAACAAATATGTCTGGTTACTGAAATTTAAAAATATATTTAACCTATTCTATGACACTCAATTTATTTTATCAAATTCTGATTAATGACTTAATCAAAATCACGGCTAAGCCTTTATACAAAGAAACTAAGAAGATATGCAATATTATAAATACGACAACGATTTTCAAGATTTTATCGAGGTGGCATGAAAGTTGCGTTCTTGTGCATGGAAAATGTTAAATGTAACATTTATACATAACACATGTACTAAAATATGACGTAATATGCAGTTTGCATTTGTACAAATCGATTTAAATGTTGTATAAAACATTAACAGTAAACATTTTGATCGAGTAACAATTTAGAAAATACGTTACATGTTGCGATTTTAATCGTAAAAATGTGCTTTGAAATAACACAAAAGTAAATATATACTCTAATATCGTCAAAATATGTGAACACCAGCGTACACTGCAGGAAGGGCTGTTTATGTGGAGCCTACCCTTCTACAACGGTGTGATAAGCTTTGTGACGTACCTTTGTAACGTAAACGTGTGTATGGGACTGATATCCTTTCCCTTTATGTGACTTCACTCCGTACACAAACAATACAAGCTGAAAACCAAAGTTTTTTCTGATATTTGGTCTAACGTATGAAAATTAGTCGGAGAATCATTAATAATGCTGTTTTGTATACTAAGCAAATAAAATACAAACTAACAAGCCCAAATAATATTTTACTTAAAACTATTTTTAGTTACATTAATAAATTAATAAGAATAACAAAATATTAGTTAGTGTTAAAATGATTTCACATTTTTCCTGTTAGTATGCATACCTTTGGTATACCTAATGTAAAATATATAAAACGATTAAAACTTTTCTTTGTTATCAAGTTAACGACTTGACAGGTTTTCAATTTGACCATTAGTTTAATTTCCTAATTTCAAAATATAAAATTGAAATTATTAATTTGATCATAATTTTATAAACTTTTAACTGAATCAAAAGAAAATTAAGAGTTTGTTAACTAAGAATTACTACATTTTCCCTGTTACGTTCTATAAAAATTTTTATCAAATTTCTATAAAAATATTTACTCGTACTTTTAATTCTACAATCACCACCGTGGTTGTTTTACAACAGAGCTCGTTCGTGGCTCATGTTTTACGAGGTTGGTAGAAACCTGACAGTGGCTAACTTCAATAGAACGGTGTTTCATACTTTAGTTTCTCTCATCATTCTCTCCTCCAACATCCATATATTCGCAAACCAACTGAGAGATGGTCTAGTTAAGTGAATATTTACGAATTAGTGTTATTATAATTTGTACTAGCTATAGTATTCATGTTGGGTTATTAAAAGAAATAACATATATTTGTAAATTTACTTGATAATATTTTGAATTATAACCTGGTATGTATAATATTTGTGAAATGTTACCTGAAATATCTTAATCTTAAGTTGGGACCACAGCTGCTGAGTTTAATTTTTACTCACTTTGAAACATACAACACCTGCTCTGCAAAACTCACCTGTACTTTAGAGCAACACTTAGACATCCACTCAAGTCCCCAATTAGTCTCCTTTACTCCACTGATAAAAGAGAGGGCTTAAATACATTTTACTTTTTTCAGAGTTATTTTTTATAATTGTTAGAAAACTCAATTAGACGTTTTAGAAATTATTATAATATTTTTGTACACGGGATAGTTTCCACCTATTAATTAAAAATGCTACTTTAGTCTGTTAGGAGCGTCTTTTCTTAGATTTAGTAATATTGTTACTAAAGCCAATTTCGTGTTGAATCAAAACCTCGTATTAAGTTAAACGTTATTATATTAGTTTAGCACTATAATATTGCTATAACAGTAGTTGTAGTAAAAGGGTTCTACAACACCGTTAGGAAAACATTTGCGATCTTTTTAGGTTTTTTCGTCTTGCTTTCTTAAGTTAAGTTTTACACTTTAGGCTTGCTCTTAAGTTGCAGTTCTGATTAAACCTGCTATAACTTCCTTATTTACAACACAATCTTTTTCAAATGTTGTAAGACTTAACACAACACTTTTGATGTTTAGTAGAAGAATATACTTAAGTTAATGCATGTATAGTATAATGAAGGTGTTTAATCCAATAGTTTTTAGTATCACCTCAGTTTTGCAAGAGAGCGTATATATCAACCTGCGAACTACGGATACCCAAGGTTTGGAAAATGTTCAGTGTCTAATTGTTAGTTCTACAACTAATAGTGTAAGAGATACAAGAGATTTTAATGAGACTATCATGCCGCAGGATTTACCTATACACGTAATAGAGGTTAGCAGCACAGTTAAGACTGATTCAGAGGCATTTATAGTCTCTATGACAGGATTTTAGACTTTTTATCATACCCCCTCTTTTTTGTCTTATATATTGAGATGCGTTGCTGTTTCACATCACTCGCACACCAACACTCGCAAGCCACACATCTACGCAGCAATGAATACAAATATAGAGTTGGTTGTGCTTGAGCTAAGGTTTGCAAAGTCTTCTTCGACTCCTGTTGCGTTAGATCTGTTGAACTATATGAACGAGATTGCTCAGATTATTGAAAATACAAAATTCCGGATGAAGTGTATAGACACAGAGATTACACGATATGGTCAGTATTTTACTCACTGCATGTGGTCGAACCCTGAGACGACTTTCGGACCTATTTATTGCATTTGTAGCGATGTGTTACATCTCCAAGATGACTCCCTAAGTTACTAGAACACATCAGAGCTGTCGAGTGTGGGGAGGAGTTGTACAATACAGTAAAGAGGCAGGTGAAGGGGAGTGAAGAAGTTGCAAGCTCTACAAAGGATTTCAGGGTTGATGTACTTAAAAACGACTCAGACAAGGAGAACACATCACCCAGATCCAGAGCCAGCACTAAGTAGTTTTGTTACTGCAGGTTTAGTCTGTAAGATTTACATATTGTAAAAATTGTAATATTTTCAAAAAATTAAAAGAAAGGGGCTTCTTGGACAGAGCAGTCGTTCTGTCCGAGAAGCCTTTTTCAAAAAGTACAGCAATGACCTTGACCCACATATTATCCCTGTGACGTACTCACCTACGTCACCATGACGTCATTTTGACGTCACCGTGATGTCACAAAACTCACCTGTCAAACCACTTGATTTATGTTAGCCAGCACCGGCAAATACCACTACTTATAGAAAATTTAATTACAAATCTGCAATATGCTGTCAAACTTGCTCTTCAACCACAATGAAGACGTAAGTAAAACTATGCACACAATTAAAAATTCCCGGTCGCCATTTTTATTTTTGAGGAGGTTAAAAATAAAAAAAATTAAACTTATTAAAAAAATGCAATAGAACACTTACATCAGAACATCACAATTATATCACAAGAAACAAAAAAAAATATGAAGAGACTTTAAAAAATACAGTAACATTCCACCCTTTTTATGTTGCTATAAATTTATAAGTCTCCTTCCCGACCTAGTTAAAAAAATTACAAAGTACATCACCTTATTCAAAACACTAAAGCAATATCTTATAAATAGATCGTATTACTCAATAAAACATTTTATTGATGAACAAACATATACCCATTTGCATTTGTAAGATTCTATTAGTAAAGAATAAGTTACGCATCCCCGATCCCAGGATTTTGGCGAAGAAAGAAGAGGTAATAAAGAATCTTATAAGTATATAAGACTGTTTAAAGTTGAAAACAGTTGGTAGTCCTACACGTCCTATTAATAAAAAATATATATAAACTGTGATAATATAAACTGTAATAATTAGAACAATGTAGAATTAAAATGCAGCCAATATTACTTTTAATCAAAATTAAGATTTGATGCGAAATCGCTATTATCTATAAAATTGCAGTTTTAACCTCAGTTTCCCCTACACTATATTGAAAGTATTATGTTCTACTAAATACCGTACATTTAATCATTCCAACGAAAGGTTTTTTGTACATCAAACGTTGACATTCTTCTCTTCTCCAAACAGCGAATGAATTTGTTTATTTTCAATGTTCCATATTCTATTTGTGTGAACAATATTATTTCGTATCTCTTATTTACTCTTCAAATATTTATAATGACTAGTTACAAAATAAATAGATACTTTCAGTATGATATGTATTATGTATACTAAAGAGGAATTCCTTTTAGAAAAATATGATATGTTCATAATAAAAATACGGAGTTATTAAATAATAATATTTGTAGTTAACATTTTATTTTAAATATTGAAAATATAAGCCATGATAATATACAAATATCATGCAATCTTCAAGGCATATTTTATAAATAAAATGTGTGATTTTTACAATAATTATCACAAATTATGAATAAAATTTAAATACGTTTAAAATTATGCATACTTAAAGAGGAAATAAAACATAAAATACATGAGGTCATTGTCGTATCTTTAAAGGGTTTCTATATCTATACGCTGGCTCCTGTCTAGTTTCAACCCTAATTTTTCGTAGTGTTACATTCTTTAAAAGGCGTTAAATACAAATAGCTGTAAAGTTCATAGGTGATTGATCCTATTATATATTTTAATTTTACAAAATAGTTATTCAAAACTACTTGTAACTATCTAAACAAACTATGTTTACTATAGGGGTATTGGATCAAAGAATGACAATGGTAGCAGGTTTGTTGATATCTGTGGAATAAAAACTTGTCAGTGGAGTTACATTATTCCCATACAAACTGTGCCAAGAGGTTACGTGGATTTTTCCAGTGGACACAGTTAAAATTAAAATTGACCATTTTTAAATCAGAAAAACATGGAGAAGGTCACTTTTGGACACAAGAAACAGAAGAGTAGCTGACTGTGGTAGCGACCATCATTTTGTAACAGCAAATATTAGGCTTAAAGTAGCATCTTAAAAACTGTAAACGGAAAAAAGACAGCAAAACGTTAAATTAAAACAACCAAAAAGAAAGAAGTAAATTGTAGGTTCAACATTGATTTAAGAAACAGGTTCTATGCCCTATGTTTGAAAGGATAAGGGCCTGAGTAGAATTAGTGCAAAGCAAGAGTCGTCTTTATAGAAACTAGCAAAGAAGTAATGGGATTAAAAAAAGTCTAAAACTCATTGGATATCAGAGGTAACATGGAGTTATGTTGAAGAGAATAAAAAGTTTAATCAAAATAAAATCAAGCAATGGACGAAGTGGAAGAGGAAATAAGAGCAAATTAAAATTACTAGAGAAAACATAGAGACCCAATAACCGTTGGTGTTGTCATTCCGCCATGATATCTCTATCTATTACTTAGTATTATAGGTGTATCTGATGGGAAGGTTCGATGTTGTGTACGCCACTCATGTGTCCAATGCTGTTGACATGTTTAGCTTCTATGACGTAGGTAGTGCAGTAAACAATAACCGTTGTTGTTGATATTTCGCCTTAATATCTCTAACCATTACTCAGTATTACCTGATATGTGAGCAATCTATAATATCGTTACACTCAAAGCTTACTTTCTTCAAGCTTATGAAAACGTATTTACTGACCTCTAACTCTCCTATATATCTTTAAGGCATGGAGTAGTTGTTTTTTTTATTTTTTTTTTTTATTACAAAATTAATTTAAATAATTAGCACTAAATAAGTAAAAATGTCCTACCTTAAATATTGATTGAAAACTTGTATTTGATTTAATTAAAATATGTTTTTCTTTCAACTGTGCTTTTTGAATATTAAATACAGGAAATAAATACTCTTTCTTAAAAATTATATTTTGTGTTACATTATTACTTATATACGTTATTTTAAAACATTCTTCTGGACTTATTATTTTAGTGAATTTATGCATAAGTGAAACCCACAGCCAGTTATTGCACACCACTACACTCACCGAAAGCTTGGGATAATTCCTGAAGATAGAGACATTTTTAATAACAGTCAAGAACATATGATATAAATAGTTAATTTACAGGAAAATTACTTACTATAACTGCGATTACTCATGTAATTTGTATATAAGTGTGCTAAGTGAGTACAAGCATTGATTTTGTATAAAAGGGTACAAGCTTGGATATTTTTAAGATTAACTAAATTTATATACAACGTTTAAAACATATATTCCAGCTCAGTGTATTAATTTAACTAAGAGATAATTTTACTTATATTGCATCACGATCTTATTTAATAGGTTACATAAATGAATGACGTTCTGTATACAAGGAGAGTATAACCAAAACGTGTATCCCTGTACCAAAAAATCTATGTGAATATATTTATATTATAGTGGTATATTTACTTTCTTTTCACTTTTTTCCATCTAGCTTAAATAACGTTAATTTTCCGTATATTATTTAATGCGGAACGAAGCCCTCTTGTTTAGCAGTGAAGTGAAAGACACTAATTGGAGTTGTGAGTAACACTTGAGACTAATTGTAGACAACAGAGCAAGGTGGAGTGTTACATCGTACGTCACACAGTCGGAGGTGGAAATGTTTACGGTATAAACATGTACTAACATAGTAAACATTCTAATTGTAATAAATATTTAATGTAATGCGTCTTAAATTCATTGTTTACTAGGCGTTATGCAATATTATTGTATGTGTTTGTTATATAATCTTTTTTAAAAAGCATCTAATTTCAACGCAATTTACATGCTTTATTGTCATTATTATTCATAAATTATGTTTTTATCACACCTAAAATTTACTAGTAATAACATACAAATCGAATAATTTTTTTAATTTGCATCATAAACAAACACTTATTATTCTCCATCAGTTTTGTTACAAAATATTCCAGTTGTGGTGACTTAACATTTTATACATATTATACTAATGTATATATAGCGTACGGCTCGTTGTTTAAAAATAAGCTGTTATTTATATTTGGGGAAGCGTCCGAATGTCATAATACGGATATATATGGATATATATATATATATATATATATATATATATATATATATATATATATATATATATATATATTAATGTGGTTTATTGTTATAAATCTAAATCAATCCATTAACCCATATAAACCTTGCCTCACTGAATCTATTAATGCAACTTAATCCAGCAGATTTCATGGGCAACGTATAACGTATAATTTGAATAAATTCCTGCACATAACTGATTTACTATCATCCTCATTTACTCGTATATTTCCAGTAATACATCTATCCACACTGGATCGGAAGCAATTTAACAGTGTATATTTCCTACAAGAGAGATTCATCACAAATACAGGTATTGACGGATCGTTAATAAGGAACTTATTTCGTTCATAAAAACTGTTCCACAAGATGGCCCATCTAGTATTGGGTGAGAAATGTGACCTTTTCAACTGAAAATCAGTATTTAGAAGTGGGTTTCGACTAAGTTTCGTTTGGTTTCAATTGGTTATCAGTGACACTTTTGATGAGGGTGGTCGTTTGTAATGGGGATGTTTGGGGTATTCCAGATCTTATTGAAGTAATTAAGTAGTTCCTCCTTACATCTTATCTTTGGATTTGCTATTTAGCACAGCACCGGGTGCCAAGGAAGTGAACTCGACATGACAGAGCCACTAGTAGCTTTCATCCCTCTTTAAAATGAGTGACATGAATCGCTCTCGAGTGTACACAATCTAGCCATTTGAGAACACTGTTTTCAGCGGATGAAGCACTGTATTAAAGATGATATTTAAATGTCAATGCTCGATGTAACATTATTTCGAGTAACTGAGGATGATCATTATGATGGATTTTTAAATTATTCATAAAGATGTTACATTCTATTAACTAGTTTGATACGTATGTGGAAATAGGCCACTTCGGGTTTTGATGGGTTAGAATTTACCTTCCAGGCTTTAAATATTCTTCAAAAGCTGCAAGGGAGTGTTTCTTTACAAGCACTAAACTACTTGTATTGATAAACTAAAGGAATATTACTTGCTTATATAAATGTTACAGACTTTGTGATTTGGATATTTGCGGTATAAGCATTTTAAACAGTTTGAGCAAGTACAGACCCCTGTTGCAGACCATCCTTCAGGGATATGAAAGATCTTTTCCATCTACCGAGATAAACATTGATTCCCCTGGTCCTAAGCATTGACACCAAAAGTTACAAAAGAAATGGTCATTTATGAAAGCTGTAGAGTTTTAACAACAAAATTTGCTTCATATTTTATCATAAACTAATATTCGTTCATAGCTACTAACTAACTTACTAACTATGAAAATTCATAGCTGATGTTTCAACTTCTTTTCAAACCAATCCGTGATAAATGAGGTCAGAGATATGATCTTGTCACTACAACGTTGGCCAGGCCGTAATTGAGCCTTCTTAACTTGAAAATCAAAATCAAGAATAAAATTAATTAATTCACATACCCTATTAACCGTTATCTTAATGAAATAATAATTAAAATGTTATTAAATTATTGAAAACTATTTTGAAGAATATTTCAAATTCTTTCTATATATATGTGATTAAACAATTAATATAATGTTTTGCCCAATGGCTTTGGTAAGTTAAATTAAAACCAAGAGCGTTTCGAATTGAATATTGGGTATGAAATGTTAAAAATTCTAAATTTTAACCTACTTTTTTTACGTTCTACTCACTTTATTGTTCTGGTAAGTTTATATTGACTCAGAGGCTCGATTAAATTTATATTAGAAATATTCAAATTGCATTCTTAATTCCTTCACAAACCATTATTTATTTTTACATGAACTACTGGCATATGTTCCAGAAATAAAAAACTTTATAGTAGGTACATTGTATGTCCTACACCGGGTTCATTTGTAAATAAAGTCCTGTAGGAACATGCGAACTGTTAGAGCTTTAATTAGAAGTATTGACAGAGGCTAAATAAAGTCAAAGACAAGGAAATCTGTTGTCTACTTGTACTCTTTGTGATAATCCAACGTCAAAACAAGATATTTCCGATTTAAGACTCTAGTTTGTTATTAAACTAAAGTTTTATCTTATATCAACTAAGGTTTTTAACTTGTAGCGTATTAGGATGGAAGACATGGTAAGTACTAATTGTAAAAATATGACATTATTGATTTCAATAGATTATACGTTGACATTCATTCATAAAAATCACTTACTTAACTTTTAACTTTAAAGTTTTAAGAACACACTATAGTAAGTTCTATATCACACACAAGGATAACAATATAAGAATAAAATGTACCGCTGATTACTTATGTATTACAATGTCAATAACATAGCACCTAATGACATCTTCAAAATTATCACAGTACAATGGACTTTGTTAATCATTGTCTCATTCGGAAACCACCGTTGAGAAATGGTCTTTAAGGAATAACTTTCATTTGAGGTAATCCAAGTTGTATCGTCCCAAAGGTATCAGGAAACAGCAAATTCCCCATTCTACAACAGAGAACAGATTTACAATAAATGCTGACTGAGATCCATAATTTCATTATAACTCGAACCTTAATATATTACATAACTACATAAAAATGAGGGAGCATATGTCCGAATCTAAAATGAAAAAAAAACACTAAAATTTAAACCTGTCAAATCACTGCTTAACATTGAAAGTCACATTCCTGTCAGAAAGATATATTACGAAAGGAATTTTACTTTTGCGTCCCTTATATTATTACCTTAACCGTAAATTAGATGTTATAAAACATTAAGATTTTTATTGTACTTCCTATGATGTAGGATGTCTAGGTGTTTCTTATCAAATCAACCCTGGATATTGTTATTACCTTTCATATAGTAAATATAGATGCGGTTAGAATGATACTTTACGGAATTGTTAGTAAAAAAAACTAAAGATATAGATTACAAAATTCTTATAACGAGGGCAATCAAATTATGTTCGGACACATACAAAGAATTAAAACATTTATTAATCCCATTAAACCAAATACCCATTAACTTGCATGATTCAAGAATGTAACACGCATGTAACCAAATTATATTTTTTCTGGTTATTACAAAACAATACAAGGAACTTCTTTCTTTACAACAGTATTTTTCAAATATCAAGCCTTAAAACATATTTATATAAACAACAAATTAGTTTAATTGTGAATGGAGCACTCTTGTGTAGCAGTGAAGTTAAAAAACTAATTGTAGTTGTGAGAAACCCTTGAGAATAACTGTAGAAAACAGAGTAAGGTGTAGTGTTACAACATACGTCACACAATAATATATTGCGTGTTATACCGTATATCACACAATGTGAGGTAGTAGGTTAAA
>JAQJVL010004095.1:0-49805 GCA_035578905.1 Stictocephala bisonia
TCAAAGATCGCAAGATTAAAACTCAAAGATCGCAAGATTTAAACACAAAGATCGCAAGACTGAAACTCAAAGATCGCAAGATTGAAACTCAAAGATGGCAAGATTAAAACTCATAGATCGAGAGATTTAAACTCAGAGATGGCAAGATTGAAACTCAAATATCGCAAGTTTGAAACTCAAAGATCGCAAGATTGAAACTCAAAGATCAAAGATTGAAACTCAAAGATCGCAAGATTGAAACTCAAAGATCGCAAGATTGAAACTCAAAGATCGCATGATTGAAACTCAAAGATCGCAAGATTGAAACTCAAAGATCGCAAGATTGAAACTCAAAGATCGCAAGAATTAAACTCAAAGATAGCAAGTTTGAAACTCAAAGATCGCAAGATTGAAACTCAAAGATGGCAAGATTACAACTCAAAGATCGAAAGATTTAAACTCATAGATAGCAAGAATGATACTCAAAGATCGCAAGATAGAAATTCAAAGATGGCAAGATTAAAACTCAAAGATCGCAAGATTGAAACTAAAAGATCGCAAGATTGAAACTCAAAGATCGCAAGATTGAAACTCAAAGATCGCAAGATTGAAACTCAAAGATCGCAAGAATTAAACTCAAAGATAGCAAGATTGAAACTCAAAGATCGCAATATTGAAACTCAAAGATCGCAAGATTAAAACTCAAAGATCGCAAGATTAAAACTCAAAGATCGCAAGATTAAAACTCAAAGATCGCAAGATTGAAACTCAAAGATCGCAAGATAGAAACTCAAAGATGGCAAGATTAAAACTCAAAGATCGCAAGTTTGAAACTCAAAGATCGCAAGATTAACACTCAAAGATGGCAAGATTACAACTCAAAGATCGCAAGATTTAAACTCATAGATGGCAAGATTGAAACTCAAAGATCGCAAGATTGAAACTCAAAGATAGCAAGTTTGAAACTCAAAGATCGCAAGATTGAAACTCAAAGATGGCAAGATTACAACTCAAAGATCGCAAGATTTAAACTCATAGATGGCAAGAATGAAACTCAAAGATCGCAAGATAGAAACTCAAAGATGGCAAGATTGAAACTCAAAGATCGCAAGATTGAAACTAAAAGATCGCAAGATTGAAACTCGAAGATCGCAAGATTGAAACTCAAAGATCGCAAGAATTAAACTCAAAGATGGCAAGTTTAAAACTCAAAGATCGAGAGATTTAAACTCATAGATGGCAAGATTGAAACTCAAAGATCGCAAGTTTGAAACTCAAAGATCGCAAGATTAAAACTCAAAGATCGCAAGATTAAAACTCAAAGATCGCAAGATTGAAACTCAAAGATCGCAAGACTGAAACTCAAAGATCGCAAGATTGAAACTCAAAGATGGCAAGTTTAAAACTCAAAGATCGAGAGATTTAAACTCATAGATGGCAAGAATGAAACTCAAAGATCGCAAGATAGAAACTCAAAGATCGCAAGACTGAAACTCAAAGATCGCAAGATAGAAACTCAAAGATCGCAAGACTGAAACTCAAAGATCGCAAGATTGAAACTCAAAGATCGCAAGATTGTAACTCAAAGATCACAAGAATTAAACTCAAAGATAGCAATATTGAAACTCAATCATCGCAAGATTGAAACTCAAAGATTGCAAGATTGAAACTCAAAGATCGTAAGATTAAAACTCAAAGATCGCAAGATTAAAACTCAAAGATCGCAAGATTATAACTCAAAGATCGCAAGATTGAAACTCAAAGATCGCATGATTGAAACTCAAAGATCGAGAGATTTATACTCATAGATGGCAAAAATTAAACTCAAAGATCGCAAGATAGAAACTCAAAGATCGCATGATTGAAACTCAAAGATCGCAAGATTGAAACTCAAAGATCGAGAGATTTAAACTCAGAGATGGCAAGATTGAAACTCAAATATCGCAAGTTTGAAACTCAAAGATCACAAAATTAAAACTCAAAGATCGCAAGATTAAAACTCAAAGATCGCAAGATTTAAACACAAAGATCGCAAGACTGAAACTCAAAGATCGCAAGATTGAAACTCAAAGATGGCAAGATTAAAACTCATAGATCGAGAGATTTAAACTCAGAGATGGCAAGATTAAAACTCAAATATCGCAAGTTTGAAACTCAAAGATCGCAAGATTGAAACTCAAAGATCGAAAGATTGAAACTCAAAGATCGCAAGATTGAAACTCAAAGATCGCAAGATTGAAACTCAAAGATCGCATGATTGAAACTCAAAGATCGCAAGATTGAAACTCAAAGATCGCAAGATTGAAACTCAAAGATCGCAAGAATTAAACTCAAAGATGGCAAGTTTAAAACTCAAAGATCGAGAGATTTAAACTCATAGATGGCAAGATTGAAACTCAAAGATCGCAAGTTTGAAACTCAAAGATCGCAAGATTAAAACTCAAAGATCGCAAGATTAAAACTCAAAGATCGCAAGATTGAAACTCAAAGATCGCAAGACTGAAACTCAAAGATCGCAAGATTGAAACTCAAAGATGGCAAGTTTAAAACTCAAAGATCGAGAGATTTAAACTCAAAGATCGCAAGACTGAAACTCAAAGATCGCAAGATTGAAACTCAAAGATGGCAAGTTTAAAACTCAAAGATCGAGAGATTTAAACTCATAGATGGCAAGAATGAAACTCAAAGATCGCAAGATAGAAACTCAATGATCGCAAGACTGAAACCCAAAGATCACAAAATATAAACTCAAAGATAACAAGATTAAAACTCAAAGATCGAGAGATTTAAACTCATAGATGGCAAGATTGAATCTCAAAGATCGCAAGATTAAAACTCAAAGATCGAGAGATTTAAACTCATAGATCGCAAGATTTAAACTCATAGATGGCAAGAATGAAACTCAAAGATCGCAAGATAGAAACTCAAAGATCGCAAGATTGCAACTCAAAGATCGCAAGAATTAAACTCAAAGTTAGCAGCAAGATTGAAACTTAAAGATCGCAAGATTGAAACTCAAAGATGGCAAGATTGAAACTCAAAGATCGCAATATTAAAACTCAAAGATTGCAAGATTAAAATTCAAAGATCGCAAGATTGAAACTCAAAGATCGCAAGATTGAAACTCAAAGATGGCAAGATTATAACTCAAAGATCGAGAGATTTAATCTCATAGATGGCAAGGTTGAAACTCAAAGATCGCAAGATTAAAACTCAAAGATGGCAAGATTGAAACTCAAAGATCGCAAGATTGAAATCAAAGATCGCAAGATTGAAACTCAAAGATTGCAAGATTGAAACTCAATGATCGCATGATTGAAACTCAAAGATCGCAAGATTGAAACTCAAAGATCGCAAGATTGTAACTCAAAGATCGCAAGAATTAAACTCAAAGATAGCAAGATTGAAACTCAAAGATCGCAAGATTAAAACTCAAAGATAGCAAGATTGAAACTCAAAGATCGCAAGATTAAAACTCAAAGATCGCAAGATTATAACTCAAAGATCGCAAGATTTAAACTCATAGATGGCAAGATTAAAACTCAAAGATCGCAAGATTGAAACTCAAAGATCGCAAGATTGAAACTCAAAGATCGCAAGATTGAAACTCAAAGATCGCATGATTAAAACTCAAAGATCGCAAGATTGAAACTCAAAGATCGCAAGATTGTAACTCAAAGATCGCAAGAATTAAACTCAAAGATAGCAAGATTGAAACTCAAAGATCGCAAGATTGAAACTCAAAGATCGAGAGATTTAAACTCATAGATGGCAAGATTGAAACTCAAAGATCGCAAGTTTGAAACTCAAAGATCGCAAGATAGAAACTCAAAGATCGCAAGAATTAAACTCAAAGATAGCAAGATTGAAACTCAAAGATCGCAAGATTGAAACTCAAAGATGGCAAGATTGAAACTCAAAGATCGCAAGATTAAAACTCAAAGATTGCAAGATTAAAATTCAAAGATGGCAAGATTAAAACTCAAAGATCGAGAGATTTAAACTCATAGATGGCAAGGTTGAAACTCAAAGATCGCAAGTTTGAAACTCAAAGATCGCAAGATTGAAACTCAAAGATCACAAGATTAAAACTCAAAGATCGCAAGATTGAAATCAAAGATCGCAAGATTGAAACTCAAAGATCGCAAGATTGAAACTGAAAGATCGCAAGATTGAAACTCAAAGATCGCAAGATTGAAACTCAAAGATCGCACGATTGAAACTCATAGATCGCAAGATTACAACTCAAAGATCGCAAGATTTAAACTCATAGATGACAAGAATGAAACTCAAAGATCGCAAGATTAAAACTCAAAGATCGAGAGATTTAAACTCATAGATGGCAAGATTGAAACTCAAAGATCGCAAGTTTGAAACTCAAAGATCGCAAGATAGAAACTCAAAGATCGCAAGAATTAAACTCAAAGATAGCAAGATTGAAACTCAAAGATCGCAAGATTGAAACTCAAAGATGGCAAGATTGAAACTCAAAGATCGCAAGATTAAAACTCAAAGATTGCAAGATTAAAATTCAAAGATGGCAAGATTAAAACTCAAAGATCGAGAGATTTAAACTCATAGATGGCAAGGTTGAAACTCAAAGATCGCAAGTTTGAAACTCAAAGATCGCAAGATTGAAACTCAAAGATCACAAGATTAAAACTCAAAGATCGCAAGATTGAAATCAAAGATCGCAAGATTGAAACTCAAAGATCGCAAGATTGAAACTGAAAGATCGCAAGATTGAAACTCAAAGATCGCAAGATTGAAACTCAAAGATCGCACGATTGAAACTCATAGATCGCAGAATTACAACTTAAAGATCGCAAGATTAAAACTCAAAGATCGCAAGATTGAAACTCAAAGATTGCAAGATAGAAACTCAAAGATGGCAAGATTAAAACTCAAAGATCGAGAGATTTAAACTCATAGATAACAAGATTGAAACTCAAAGATCGCAAGTTTGAAACTCAAAGATCACAAAATTAAAACTCAAAGATCGCAAGATTAAAACTCAAAGATCGCAAGATTTAAACACAAAGATCGCAAGACTGAAACTCAAAGATCGCAAGATTGAAACTCAAAGATGGCAAGATTAAAACTCATAGATTGCAAGATTAAAATTCAAAGATCGCAAGATTGAAACTCAAAGATCGCAAGATAGAAACTCAAAGATCGCAAGATTAAACCCAAAGATCGCAAGATTGAAACTCAAAGATCGCATGATTGAAACTCAAAGATCGCAAGATAGAAACTCAAAGATCGCTAGATTGCAACTCAAAGATCGCAAGAATTAAACTCCAAGATAGCAAGATTGAAACTCAAAGATCGCAAGATTGAAACTCAAAGATGGCAAGATTGAAACTCAAAGATCGCAAGATTAAAACTCAAAGATCGCAAGATTAAAACTCAAAGATCGCAAGATTTAAACTCAAAGATCGCAAGATTGAAACTCAAAGATGGCAAGATTAAAACTCAAAGATCGAGAGATTTAATCTCATAGATGGCAAGATTGAAACTCAAAGATCGCAAGTTTGAAACTCAAAGATCGCAAGATTAAAACTCAAAGATGGCAAGATTAAAACTCAAAGATCGAGAGATTTAAACTCATAGATAACAAGATTGAAACTCAAAGATCGCAAGTTTGAAACTCAAAGATCACAAAATTAAAACTCAAAGATCGCAAGATTAAAACTCAAAGATCGCAAGATTTAAACACAAAGATCGCAAGACTGAAACTCAAAGATCGCAAGATTGAAACTCAAAGATGGCAAGATTAAAACTCATAGATCGAGAGATTTAAACTCAGAGATGGCAAGATTGAAACTCAAATATCGCAAGTTTGAAACTCAAAGATCGCAAGATTGAAACTCAAAGATCAAAAGATTGAAACTCAAAGATCGCAAGATTGAAACTCAAAGATCGCAAGATTGAAACTCAAAGATCGCATGATTGAAACTCAAAGATCGCAAGATTGAAACTCAAAGATCGCAAGATTGAAACTCAAAGATCGCAAGAATTAAACTCAAAGATAGCAAGTTTGAAACTCAAAGATCGCAAGATTGAAACTCAAAGATGGCAAGATTACAACTCAAAGATCGAAAGATTTAAACTCATAGATAGCAAGAATGATACTCAAAGATCGCAAGATAGAAATTCAAAGATGGCAAGATTAAAACTCAAAGATCGCAAGATTGAAACTAAAAGATCGCAAGATTGAAACTCAAAGATCGCAAGATTGAAACTCAAAGATCGCAAGATTGAAACTCAAAGATCGCAAGAATTAAACTCAAAGATAGCAAGATTGAAACTCAAAGATCGCAATATTGAAACTCAAAGATCGCAAGATTAAAACTCAAAGATCGCAAGATTAAAACTCAAAGATCGCAAGATTAAAACTCAAAGATCGCAAGATTGAAACTCAAAGATCGCAAGATAGAAACTCAAAGATGGCAAGATTAAAACTCAAAGATCGCAAGTTTGAAACTCAAAGATCGCAAGATTAACACTCAAAGATGGCAAGATTACAACTCAAAGATCGCAAGATTTAAACTCATAGATGGCAAGATTGAAACTCAAAGATCGCAAGATTGAAACTCAAAGATAGCAAGTTTGAAACTCAAAGATCGCAAGATTGAAACTCAAAGATGGCAAGATTACAACTCAAAGATCGCAAGATTTAAACTCATAGATGGCAAGAATGAAACTCAAAGATCGCAAGATAGAAACTCAAAGATGGCAAGATTGAAACTCAAAGATCGCAAGATTGAAACTAAAAGATCGCAAGATTGAAACTCGAAGATCGCAAGATTGAAACTCAAAGATCGCAAGATTGAAACTCAAAGATTGCTAGAATTAAACTCAAAGATGGCAAGTTTAAAACTCAAAGATCGAGAGATTTAAACTCATAGATGGCAAGATTGAAACTCAAAGATCGCAAGTTTGAAACTCAAAGATCGCAAGATTAAAACTCAAAGATCGCAAGATTAAAACTCAAAGATCGCAAGATTGAAACTCAAAGATCGCAAGACTGAAACTCAAAGATCGCAAGATTGAAACTCAAAGATGGCAAGTTTAAAACTCAAAGATCGAGAGATTTAAACTCATAGATGGCAAGAATGAAACTCAAAGATCGCAAGATAGAAACTCAAAGATCGCATGACTGAAACCCAAAGATCGCAAAATAGAAACTCAAAGATAGCAAGATTAAAACTCAAAGATCGAGAGATTTATACTCATAGATGGCAAGATTGAATCTCAAAGATCGCAAGTTTGAAACTCAAAGATCGCAAGATTGAAACTCAAAGATGGTAAGATTACAACTCAAAGATCGCAAGATTTAAACTCATAGATGGCAAGAATGAAACTCAAAGATCGCAAGATTAAAACTCAAAGATCGAGAGATTTAAACTCATAGATGGCAAGATTGAAACTCAAAGATCGCAAGTTTGAAACTCAAAGATCGCAAGATAGAAACTCAAAGATCGCAAGATTGCAACTCAAAGATCGCAAGAATTAAACTCAAAGTTAGCAAGATTGAAACTTAAAGATCGCAAGATTGAAACTCAAAGATAGCAAGATTGAAACTCAAAGATCGCAATATTAAAACTCAAAGATTGCAAGATTAAAATTCAAAGATCGCAAGATTGAAACTCAAAGATCGCAAGATTGAAACTCAAAGATGGCAAGATTAAAACTCAAAGATCGAGAGATTTAATCTCATAGATGGCAAGGTTGAAACTCAAAGATCGCAAGTTTGAAACTCAAAGATGGCAAGATTGAAACTCAAAGATCACAAGATTGAAACTCAAAGATCGCAAGATTGAAATCAAAGATCGCAAGATTGAAACTCAAAGATTGCAAGATTGAAACTCAATGATCGCATGATTGAAACTCAAAGATCGCAAGATTGAAACTCAAAGATCGCAAGATTGTAACTCAAAGATCGCAAGAATTAAACTCAAAGATAGCAAGATTGAAACTCAAAGATCGCAAGATTGAAACTCAAAGATAGCAAGATTGAAACTCAAAGATCGCAAAATTAAAACTCAAAGATCGCAAGATTATAACTCAAAGATCGCAAGATTTAAACTCATAGATGGCAAGAATAAAACTCAAAGATCGCAAGATAGAAACTCAAAGATCGCAAGATTGAAACTCAAAGATCGCAAGATTGAAACTCAAAGATCGCATGATTAAAACTCAAAGATCGCAAGATTGAAACTCAAAGATCGCAAGATTGTAACTCAAAGATCACAAGAATTAAACTCAAAGATAGCAATACTGAAACTCAATCATCGCAAGATTGAAACTCAAAGATTGCAAGATTGAAACTCAAAGATCGTAAGATTAAAACTCAAAGATCGCAAGATTAAAACTCAAAGATCGCAAGATTATAACTCAAAGATCGCAAGATTGAAACTCAAAGATCGCATGATTGAAACTCAAAGATCGAGAGATTTATACTCATAGATGGCAAAAATTAAACTCAAAGATCGCAAGATAGAAACTCAAAGATCGCATGATTGAAACTCAAAGATCGCAAGATTGAAACTCAAAGATCGAGAGATTTAAACTCAGAGATCGCAAGATTGAAACTCAAATATCGCAAGTTTGAAACTCAAAGATCACAAAATTAAAACTCAAAGATCGCAAGATTAAAACTCAAAGATCGCAAGATTTAAACACAAAGATCGCAAGACTGAAACTCAAAGATCGCAAGATTGAAACTCAAAGATGGCAAGATTAAAACTCATAGATCGAGAGATTTAAACTCAGAGATGGCAAGATTAAAACTCAAATATCGCAAGTTTGAAACTCAAAGATCGCAAGATTGAAACTCAAAGATCGAAAGATTGAAACTCAAAGATCGCAAGATTGAAACTCAAAGATCGCAAGATTGAAACTCAAAGATCGCAAGATTGAAACTCAAAGATCGCAAGATTGAAACTCAAAGATCGCAAGATTGAAACTCAAAGATCGCAAGAATTAAACTCAAAGATGGCAAGTTTAAAACTCAAAGATCGAGAGATTTAAACTCATAGATGGCAAGATTGAAACTCAAAGATCGCAAGTTTGAAACTCAAAGATCGCAAGATTAAAACTCAAAGATCGCAAGATTAAAACTCAAAGATCGCAAGATTGAAACTCAAAGATCGCAAGACTGAAACTCAAAGATCGCAAGATTGAAACTCAAAGATGGCAAGTTTAAAACTCAAAGATCGAGAGATTTAAACTCAAAGATCGCAAGACTGAAACTCAAAGATCGCAAGATTGAAACTCAAAGATGGCAAGTTTAAAACTCAAAGATCGAGAGATTTAAACTCATAGATGGCAAGAATGAAACTCAAAGATCGCAAGATAGAAACTCAAAGATCGCAAGACTGAAACCCAAAGATCACAAAATATAAACTCAAAGATAACAAGATTAAAACTCAAAGATCGAGAGATTTAAACTCATAGATGGCAAGATTGAATCTCAAAGATCGCAAGTTTGAAACTCAAAGATAACAAGATTGAAACTCAAAGATGGTAAGATTACAACTCAAAGATCGCAAGATTTAAACTCATAGATGGCAAGAATGAAACTCAAAGATCGCAAGATTAAAACTCAAAGATCGAGAGATTTAAACTCATAGATGGCAAGATTGAAACTCAAAGATCGCAAGTTTGAAACTCAAAGATCGCAAGATAGAAACTCAAAGATCGCAAGATTGCAACTCAAAGATCGCAAGAATTAAACTCAAAGTTAGCAGCAAGATTGAAACTTAAAGATCGCAAGATTGAAACTCAAAGATGGCAAGATTGAAACTCAAAGATCGCAATATTAAAACTCAAAGATTGCAAGATTAAAATTCAAAGATCGCAAGATTGAAACTCAAAGATCGCAAGATTGAAACTCAAAGATGGCAAGATTATAACTCAAAGATCGAGAGATTTAATCTCATAGATGGCAAGGTTGAAACTCAAAGATCGCAAGTTTGAAACTCAAAGATGACAAGATTGAAACTCAAAGATAGCAAGATTGAAACTCAAAGATCGCAAGATTAAAACTCAAAGATCGCAAGATTATAACTCAAAGATCGCAAGATTTAAACTCATAGATGGCAAGAATAAAACTCAAAGATCGCAAGATAGAAACTCAAAGATCGCAAGATTGAAACTCAAAGATCGCAAGATTGAAACTCAAAGATCGCATGATTAAAACTCAAAGATCGCAAGATTGAAACTCAAAGATCGCAATATTGTAACTCAAAGATCACAAGAATTAAACTCAAAGATAGCAATATTGAAACTCAATCATCGCAAGATTGAAACTCAAAGATTGCAAGATTGAAACTCAAAGATCGTAAGATTTAAACTCAAAGATCGCAAGATTAAAACTCAAAGATATATATATTATTGATTTTTTAAAAGGATTATTTACAATTATAGAATCGTACTATAACGATCGATATACTTTTATAAATGAATTTACATATTACATCAATACATTTTTTAGGTCTTTACTTCAACATACAGATGATAATGATTATGTATTTGTAATAAACTTGAGACCCCATTACGAATATTCCAGTTTAAATTCTTTTCATGCTACTATTAGCTACAGGCGAACTATAGTTAATATAGACAGTGTAAATAAAGATGAAGTGTCTCTGTCTTACATATTACCAATATATTTAAAATCTGTCAAAAAACCAAAAAAAAGTGACGTAGTTGAGTTTTATGGAAGGATGTGCGAGATGAACATAAAAATTGATAAAATTGAATTTCTAAAACACGTATTTAATTTTATTACCACAATTGAAAAGTATGTATTTAAAACTGATAATATTTTCTATGAATGTTGTAATAATATTCGTAACGAAGAGATCAATAAACACATTAAGAATAACAAGGAATATTATGGTAACAGAAACTTGTGGTTAGAGCGATCAAATATGAAACAAATAACGTTTTACTACGATGATTTGTTTAAAGAATTCGCAAATTATAATATTCATTTTTGGGAAGACAGAGACAAAGAGATTTATCAAAGTATACTTTACGTTGATAATTATGGTCAGATTACTCATGTGAATGGTAGTGAATTTAGTCTAATCGAACTGGATGAGTTTTTAAAAACCCATTCTAAAATTAAACATTTAAATATATTACTCCAACCCACAAATAATTACGTAGTAAGGAACAATCAACAAGTCATTTGGTTTTTAAACATTTTGTATTGTAAACCGCCAATATTTAATCCAAACTTAAAAATTCATCATACACCCAACAATAGGCTACTTTGGGTTACCACTAATGGTATTAGAATATTTACTGGTTAATTACTTGATCAGCTACTAAAACCATTTGTTTTGTAAAATCATTTGTGTGGATAACGGGGGGGACAATATATTGTGAAGTATGTTCAAACATGTCCTTTATTAAAGATTCTGCCAAAAAACATTTTGATTTTAACTTATTATTAGTGACTTGGAATACTGATTCATATAATGGATTGTCTGCACACATTGTCATTTTTGTTTTATCATATATATAAACGTCTCCATCGTAAATAACACCCGATACACCAAAGGGTAATTCTGTAAAGAATTTGTTCTCTTTGTTTAGATTATAAACTTTTATTCCATTACTCATGTCACCCAAATGTGTTTGTACGTGATCATCTAACAAACTTTTTAAAAACGTAACAGGATTACCTAAGAACGTGAGTAAAAAACATATAACGAGTAAGGAAGATATTAGATAAGTAAACATGATATTATTGTTCATAAAAATGAACTATAAAATGTGTATTATTTTATTTTTACATTTGTTTTTTTCTTATATGTTATTCACTTATTCATTTACTCCAAAACAAATGGATTTTATTTCCAAACATTTAGGTTCCCGCATCCATATGTCACCAGAACATGATCATTTAAAACCCTCTTTCTTAAAAGAAATATTATTAAATGACATACCATTAAATGCTGTGAGTTTAGTGAAAATAAAATAAATAATGGGGGTGTTTTTAGGTCCATTTCGTACTTTTTAATCGAAATCGTTTAAAAAATAGAATAATACGTTAGTTGTATTTGTAACAATTTCGGTATTTTTGCAACGAAACTGGCAGATAGGTTATTTTGGTCCCATCGTACGTTTTTAATACTATAAAAACAAATCGTGTAAAGTTATATTTGATTATTTTGTTACAAAATTTACTCTTAAATAGTTCGCGTCTATTCTCCCGAGTATACAACTAAGTGTTCGATATTTATGTTTTTTAAAAAAGAATATGGGTTGTTATTAATAGTTTTGAAAAATGTCACACACCCAAGGGTTAAATGAGTAAATTCGTATACTTGTTGTTATGTTAAAAATTAATTAGTAAAAAGTTTTGTAATTTTTTTTACTAGAAAAAATTAGAAATGTTCGATCTCATGTCATTAGGTGTTGGTGCAGCGATAGGGCTTGTTCTTGGAGGAATCATATGGTTTATTTATGAGAAATTCTTCAAGAAAGCTTCTGGTTCTAGTACATAATAAAAATCTCACCAGAATATAATATTGTTAGTATAAACTGAGTAAAACAAAAATTTCAAATCTTCAAAGTTCCATTCTGTAAACATATTAAAATTATAAAATAGATTGAATCTATCGAATACGGAATGTGTTGAGCATAAATCATCTCGCTCCAAAAGCTCGTAACCAGTTATAATAAGTTGTTTATTCATTTCTCATTATGAATAAAAGTTTTCAATTGGATGTACAAGAAATGTACGAAGACTGTAGAAACTCGTGCAATTACATTGCAGAATCTTATAACAACGACCATCATACACAAAAAACTGCTTTTGTAATGTTTAAACAAATAGATTTGCCAAACTTGTTTAAGTTAAAAGAAAGTAGAATATTGAAACAATTAAATATAATATATCCGAGTAGTAAAATATTGAAACATCATTCGGATGAAGGGTTTTGGTTATCTAATAATGACACAACACTTAATATTGTGGCTGATTTTTCAAAGATTTATTTACCACATTTATCCCAAAATGGTGAATATCTTTACAGTGTACAAATATGGGCTCCTTTCGTAAAAAAGATTATTTCTCTGTTTCGAAACCTTAAAATTGATTACATACGTTTCTAGCGGTATTTTGTGTGGAATCTAAATTTTTTATGAAAACTTTATACCCAGTTGTATTTTTCTAAACAAAGATCGTAAAGACATGACATATAATCATTAAATTCATCATAAGTAATTGTGTTATAATTATTGTATTTCAACGATCCTATAGTCAATAAGGTTATAGCCTTTTCTCTTATGTGTTTAAATAACTTGTCAAGTTCATTTTCACATAAAGAGAAGGATGGTGCAAGTTGTTTTGTGGTGAAAGTTTTGTTATCTATTGTAAGTATTACATCTTTTACCCAATCCTTTTTCTCAGTTTCTAAAGAATAGAATAGGTATATAAAGAAATTACTTAGAAGCTCGATTGAAATAAATCCAATTGATTCTGATAATGTACAAAGTATTTTTTTAACGTATTCATCTTCCAAAAAGTAGTTTATGTCATCGTCTGTAGTTACAAACATTTTACTTTAATAATAAAGATAAACGTTCTTGTCTAATATTTTGAATTATAGTTTTCCAATTATGGTCAAACGTTGATAGTAGGTGAAGATTTGTTAAAGGTTTTCCCGAGCAGTAATATTCTACAGTTCCTTTAGCTATCAACAGTTTTATTTCTACTATTTCTGTCAATATTTTATATGAAAGATTTGTTATGGTAACTGTTGGATTTTTGAATCTTCTATTCAATTTAGCCCAACATTCAATAAGACGTCTAACAGATATTTCATAATCGTTTTTAGATACAAAAAGGAATATTGTATTAATCTGATTTTTTGTACCACTAATTATAGGTATGTCATAATCTGAGCCACAAAAAAATATGAGATAATAAAGTAAATTCAAGTAATTATTATCACTAATCCAATCTCTTATGTGTTTACTGGTAAAGAAATGGTATCCTGTAATTGGTAAAGCGAGTAAAACAAGAATATTTCTACTCATCATCAACGGTGAACCAAACGAGATGAATATATCTGTATCACAAGTTATTATAACCGTGTAATATTCATCCCCCATTTCTTTACTTAGAGTTCGTTGTACTATTTTGACATCAGCTTCTCCCGGGTCTGTACTAAGTGATGTTTTAACTTCGGCAATGTTCGAATGGTTTTCAAAACAACTCTTTAGTTGTTGAGAAACTACATTGATTATATTCGATCTAATTACTCGATCGTCGATACTAGTAAGACCGGAAACTGAGGGTTTTTTTTTAATGTTTTCATCTCGCTTATTTTGAAGTGCTCGTTTTTGAATGGGCGCTTCACCATCATAGATCAGCTCTAATGTAACAGGTTCGTATTGAATATTCGGAAGTGATTGTATTATTTCAATATAGTAATTGATAACATTTACCATTTTGCACATTAAAATCTGGTCTTTGTTTAAAAGATCATCTCGTGATATATCGTAGGAGACTTTATATACTAAACCATTACAATCAATCAGAACGTTATTTACTTTTTTAATGTTTTCAAGTTTTTCAATTTCTGTTATAGGAAAAACTGCGTTATTTTTTAAGATGTATTTATGTAGATATGAAAAACCCATAGTAGTAAAATAACAATATGACCAAACAAACTCTTAGACCGGTGACAAAAATCACTCTGTTAATTGTGTGGTTGATATTTTCTTATATTGCAACGGTTTTTGCAAATTATTTCAACACAAAAACTACTAAAATTTTGCCAAAAATAACGAAACCGAGACTATTAAGATCCAAACGTTTATTGAACTGAAAATAATTATTTCAAACAATTTCGTATTGACATTATTGAATATATGATTAGAATGTAAATAAAATAAATTATATAATGGTGGACTACGTTACGATTCTTTTATACCACATCAAGATAAGATGGAATCATCTTGTGCTAAGACAAAAGAAGTATTCTTGTTAGAAGACACTTGTGAGGGATTTAGTAGAGATGACGATGACAGTACTCTTCTACGTTTCTACAAGAAGGAAACAATAGTCGAATATATTTTGGTGTATAAACGTCACGAAATTATTGATGTTTCTGAATACGATAAAGTGGACATTTTAGCCTATGGGTTTGTACCGTATATAATTCAGAAATTAAATAAAGACTATTATAGTATAACCGTGTCTCAGTCGTGTCCGTGTTTCAAACACACCCTCGATTTGACGAGTATAAACTATCTAAAGTTATGTTCTAACTTGTATGCTAATAAAGCTGTAGAAAGAACAAGTCAACTGAATATTGACTCATCTAGTCTAGAAGAAACAACAGAATCAGAATCGAGTGATATAGTTGAAAATTGATAGGCTACACAGTCAAACGTTTATTGAACTAAAAATGAACGAATTAAACACAAAGAACAATTTTTTAGGAATTGATTTTAATAAGCCACTTAAGGCGAAACATCCACTTACTAATATCATCATGCTTATATTGTGGATTTTTTTTTCGTACCTTGCAACAACGTTAGCACAATATGTTGATAATAAAATTTGTTAAATTTCTTAAAGTTGTTAAAGTTTTTTTCAAGAAAAATGAAGAAAAAACTCGGTGACTCCCTTTGTTCTTGCATCAACATTCCATCTTCAAAAAAAAGGAAACTTAAATTATTGAAATATAGAAAAAATAGGCCATTGGTGGAATCTTTCGTTAATGTCAAAAAACGAAAGGGGAGAAGAAGGAGTAGATCACTATCTCCTCCACGTCGAAAAAGAAATTACAACAGGAGGCGAAGAAGTAGATCTCCTAGCAGAAGTTAATTCGAAAATATAGTTGGAGGTTTTGTAAGGTAATACAGCGTGTTCTTAGTCATTCCTCCAAAATAAGGTCTACAACGTTCTTTAATTAACGGCACAAAATCAAAGTCTAACGTGGGGTATTTGTGTGAGTTGAATATTATTTTAGCTTTATTTTCATCATCGACTTTAATAAGACTTCTTTTTAAGACAGCATACAAATCGACCCACTCAACATTATTTATTACAATCTTAAGAGCGTGTCTGAATTGAAGGTTTTTTCTGTTGATCCAAACACGTTTCTCTAAACTCGAGGAACAAACATGTTCCACAAAATCACGTTCAGACAGTCCGGGCCAAGTAAAACTTAAGATTTCCAGTTGTTTTTCCAGAGTGACACGATCAGCAACTCTGGCGTAAAACTCTAATGGAGATTTGTCCCACAAACAGTAAGCCACTGTTTCGTTGGTGTATCCAGAGTATTCAAGAATAATATTCATTATTGTTTTTATTCTTTTTAGTTTAAAACTATTCCATAGTTGAACCAATCCAACCGTTCTTGTATCGGCTTGAAATTTTCTTGGTTGGCAAAAAGTTTGTAGTGAAGTTTGGGTACACAAATTTTTATATTATAATTCTTATATGCCTGCCATACAAAAAGGTCTTTATCTTTATTACACACACAACTATTATCAACTACTGCATCACAAAACGCTGCGGGTTCAGTACAAAGGTCACCAGTATAAAGAGGTGATGTACAAACACACTTAAAAATGTATTTATTTTGGTGAATGTCGTATACTCTCTTCCAAACTCCATATTTACCACAATTTTTAAAATCCTTACAACACACGTGAAAATCCTTATTACACTTTAAATTTTCTGATTTTTCTGAACAGATTTGTTGACATTCGATATCGGTTTTACAAGGTATTTCGTTGTTTAGACAGTCACTTATCTCAAATTGGTGGTAACTTCGAACAAGCTTATCTAATACTGTAGGGTTCGTGTTTGATTCTGTAATTGCAACCACAGAATTTATATCTAATTGATGTTCTTCCTTTGAATGCGATTGAAACCTACTGTACATGAAAACCACAACAGAGAAAATAATAAATACAAGAAAATAACTTAACATGTTTTTAACTTAATAAACTAGTAATTTTTTATTTAAAAAATGCAATTCACAGTCCTATCAGCCTACATAATTATACTAGTTATACTAGTCATAAGTGTATTAGTTTATGTGATGTACAATAAATACTTCAATAAAAAAGATAAAGTAGATAAAACCGAAACTACCAAACAAAGTTCCTCTACTTCAAGTAATACCCCTGGAAGTCAAACTACAAGTAATACCCCCGGAAGTCAAACTACAACGAATTCACAAAGTAGAACCGCCGATAGATAACATGTTAACTTAATAAGCTAGTAATTTTTATTAAAAATGCAATTCACCGTCCTATCAGCTTACTTAATTATACTATTTATACTAGTCATAAGCGTATTAGTGATGTACAATAAACGCTTTAATAAAAATGATAAAGTAGATGATACCAAAAATACCAATGTGGGTCAAACTCCAAAGATTCGTGTGTTTAAATTTAAATGCAAAGATATATTCCCCGGTGTGGATCAAACTACACCCTGTGTGGTTGAATGCAAAAGTCCAGTCCACTCTGTGGGTCAAAAGAATAATGTAATGAAATGTGTACAAAAGTGGGTTACTTCTACGGGTCAACCCCCTAAATTGACATCTCAAAATACAGACATTCTAAATATAGTAATGTCAGCGAAAGAAATAGACGAAAGGGAGCAAGCTTTGGTATCGAGTAGGAAAAAGATATTGCCTCCGGGAGGCAAACTCCAAAGTTCACAAACACAGGTCAACCCCATATGACAGCTCAACAACCATCAGCTGGACTAGGTAAATGGGAAAAAAAAATTAAAAAGAAAAGTAAAATGCCATCCGGAATATATACAACTAACATAAAAGAATGTGTTATACCACATTATAAAGGAAAGAGTGGGGGTTACGATAATCTGTTTAAGAACTGGCCGATTAATACCATTTTTGAGAGTGAAAGTGGAACTTACGAAAAATATGGTAATAAGATGTCGAGTGCGATAAGTGGAATGTGTTTGGCTGATTTGTTTTATCAACTAGGTCTTTATATGAAAGACGACTTTGTAAAAACTTTGTTTAGTAACACTTCCTGTTTTAGAGGTAACGACGTCGTTGTTAGTTACTTAGTTGCCGGTAGACCTTATAAAATAAGCCCAAGCCCAAACGTGGGTTCAACCTGCCCCGATAATGTTGTTTTTAATCGAGGGTGTTTAATAATTCCTAGAGGTGAAGTACTTTGGAGTCTATTAGCAATAAACGGTGATAAAATAGGACTTGACGATAATCCAAACAACTTCAAAATATACATCGATCGAGTAAAAAGTGGAGACCGTGTAGATGCTGTTAAAAAAATTGATGACGAGTACCGACGTCACATGGAACATTTGAACATAGATAAAATTGAACCGAAAAAGGGAACAAACGTTAATCCTCTTCCTTCTCAATCAAGTTATGTTACTTTAAATCCATTCATCTATAGTCGTATTAAATGTTACCGCTGTATATCCTCGGAAGATAAATCTTTACAAGAACAATATTTTATGATACACAGCATGAATCTTCTTTATTCTCAAACTTTAGGTGCAATGGCAACTATAGCTACAGATCCAAAACGACTTCTACAATATCCACCCGGCACTAGAGAAAGTTTATGTACAGAGTCGGATACTTTACAAGTAGCGATACCAAAATTAGGTACTGACGCAAGTTTCAGTGAGTGGACTATAGAAGAAGACAAAATCCCTAAATTGTATACGTACACTAGAGAAGGTGCTGAAGCTAATCTCCCCATCAACACAATCGTGTTCCCAGAGGCTACAATGGTTGATGACTGTAAATCGAATCGTGAAAACTTTCACAATTTCATACAACAATATGAGAGATCGCTCTTGTGTAGAATTCGAGATGAATATTCGGATATCAAAATCGAAGGTATAAAAATACCCGATTGTTACGATGAAAATCAAAAACGGTTCTGGTACAAACTCATTAAGAACACTTACCCATCTGAACTTAAGTACAAAAATGATAAAATTAGTTCCTTTTCACCAAATTGTAAGCTTACACCACTTGGAGTAGTAGCAATAAAACGAATATGTGAAAACGATCCATTGATATTTGAAAATAACGTTATGCAAATAGAAAAAGTTAATGCTCCATCTGATAAATCACCTTGGTTTTGTAACATTGAGCGTTTAGAAATGCCCGATTATCGTAAAGTATTAGATGGTGAAAAAACTCGTGACGCTCTTTTGCCGTCAAAATCCCGCGCACAAGCGAGTCCCTTAACACATAATACACACTTTGTGACTAGTCTAGGAACAAATATTACTATCCTACCTAAACAGAATTAAATACTGTGTATGTAAAGTATCAAAGCAAAAACACTGAAAAATAAAGATGTGATTTCTACGTTTCCTAGTCCGTTATAGGATTTGTCAATTATATCGGGCATGTTTCTCGTATCTGAATAAAAAACTACATCGTAAATAAACTGAGAGAATCTTGTATGTTTAATGACTTTGTTCGTTATGGTGTTAATTTCAAATCTTGCTTCCGAAGGGTTTTTAAATTCAAAATTACTATAATCGTAAGCGCCTTGTAAACAATGTACTAAATGTGGGTTTTCAGATAATAAGTTTAAACCATACCGTTCACCAACAGTGACAGCATCTCTGCCTACGTAGCTTAAAAATACCATTTTTTTAAATTTTTAAAAATATAATGTTCTTTACTGTACTAATTGTAATATTGTTATATTTAACAATAATCTGGCTGTATTGTTCTGGTGGGAATAAAGTAAAGAAACAACCCATTCGTATTTCTTTAGAGGAAAAAGAAAAGGGGAAGATTCACTGTAATCCGTATTCTGGTATTTGGGATGAGAAAAAATGTAATTGTAAATATCCAACATTTATTACAAACAACGATTATAACGGAAATTGTACGAAAATCGTAGATTCTGCTTGTAAAACTATTATTGATGAAAATGGTTCACCTCTAGATTTGACTCTTGATGATCCTTATTTGGGTAGTTGTGATTGTAAAGAATTTATGGTTTTTAATAATATATCAAGAACTTGCGTCCTACAAAAATTTAGTGATAGTGCATTGATAACTAATAAAAAATGTGGAAAGGGGTTTACTTCTCAGAATGGAATATGTATAAAAAACTTTTGTTACTGGGACATTTTAAATCCGATGATTGTCACCGATCAAAGAGGTGTTGGGACTATGTGTGAATGTGATTTTCAGAAAGGATTTTTACAAATTCAAATATCGGATGTTATTGTAGGTTGTACTAGTTCTTTAGTGTCGTTAGTTAATGATGAAAATCAACATACAATGATATTAAAAGACAAATTACACCACGTCTACCCCGAGTCTCGTGTAATGGATTATTTAAAAATTACTACACAAATTAAAACTAATCAAAAAATGCACATTGCACAGAATTATGGTAATTATTTATTGAAAATACAAAAAGACATCCGTGCTAATTTCTATTCGAATGATATACTCCAAAAAATTCCTATAAAACCCATATTAGTTAAAGATTTCATTAAAACACTTATTACCTCATCAGATATTAATAAGATAAGCACGGAATATACAACAGATGGTTCACACTACCACCCACCTACAAAAGGAGAGATAAATTCGTTAAATAGATATATCCACAATAATATCTTTCTTCGAGCTTTAATATTTGACGGTGATAACGTTAAGTTAAATCCAATAAGTAATTACCATGTCGTAGCATATTATTTTCCACATTATAAAAAAGTATTTTTTTCAACACTTAGGCAACTATAGATGATTTTTTCCTACCACTCTAGAGTGGTTAAAATTTAGGAATTGTAAAATATCAAATCAATAGACTGTGTACTTGGTTGGTAGTGATCGTGGATGATTTCATAATTATCTTTGTTGCTGAAATGCCAGTTTGTAAAAAATGTAGATGTGGTTTTTGATTGGTGCACATTATGTTTTGCATTGCATATACAAAGACTCTGTGGTATAATAATACCGATCTGGTTATCATTCCGTGTAATGTACGAAATATTCTGTTTGGTTGGTATACTAAAATAATCAGATTGTTCTAGATTGTTGTGTAAACTAATATATGTATACAACCTTTTCCGGTTAAAGATGTGATTTTTTAACTTTGACACAATATCTTGTTGTAAAAAATGTTTTTTATAATTAACCGATTGATAAACTACATTTTGTGTCAAATCGCAAATAGTACTACCTAAAAATATAAAGTATGAGTTTATAAACACAACGTTTTTATATTTTTTATGAATTAGTTTAATATTTTTTCGAAAAATATGAAACCAATGTTCTTGTTCTGTTTTTATAATATAATCAGTTGTTTGAAAAACTCCAGTAACACTACCAATATTTAATGTACACCCATGAAACGATGTTATATATTCACAATTTCCACAAAATGAATGTAGAACGTAATTGCTTTTCCACGAAAACTGTAAAAACAACCTAGAAACATTATATTTCTTACAATAAAGAAACCAAAAATAATCATCCGTAATAAATTTGACTTGTTTGAATGGTAGATTTATAAGCACTTTCCATTTGATTTCAGTGGGTAAAGTGTTCATTTATACACTAACTAAGGACGTTTAATGATTGTTTTATAAAGGTGTGTCTAAATCTAAAAGAAATTTTTGTAAATCTGATAAACATTGAGAGTAACAATTATATAGAGAACTAGAGTTGTTTTTAAGTTTTTGTATGAGATATTGCTTTATTTCTACACAAACGTAGTTGTGTATTGTTTCTTTTAATATATTTTCTGCCAAATGGTTTACAGCGTGTGAACATATACCGAAACATCTCGTTAAATGTGGTATGTTTTTACTTTTTCTTTTTAGGTCTCGTTTTTTCTCTGCATAATTGATATATTGTTTATTGAGTTTCCAATATACCGCTACTGTAGATAGAAAATATATCAAAGAACTGAAAGAGTGTACCCTATCAATAGCGGCCTCTTTGTCGATTATTTTTGTACAAAACTGTTTCATTTTTACAGGATTGTAGAGACCAGTATCTGCAATTTGGCGGTTTTGTTGTTGGTTTTTTTTAACTATATCTAGATGTAACTTTACAGTGTCGGGGTGCAACCTCTGACGAAATAACACAAATAACTCTTTTTTAATAGGGTATGCTGTAGACAGTACAAAGTTTGAAGATGGGAGTAAAATATTCCCCATATCATGATCAACAAGCAGTAGATCTTCTGAAAAACAAAAGGGTATCAGATGGAGCTGTATTAATTGTTTAACCCCATCAATATATTTGTAAATTATTCTAGGGTCATACACGTTTCCTCTTACAAATTCTCTTAATGTGTAAAGAGTGTTACTGTGTACAAATTCGTTGATAAACATACCAGTGTAGATAGAAGTTGCTTTAGTCAAAATTTCTGGCAATAAATCTTTAAAATAATTAATGTATTCTTGAGACCAAGGAACGTTTTTTTCCGAACTATGTGCAAATATATGATCTGTAGCATACAACACCCTTTTCCGATCGTCAGTAATGTACATATAAGTCTGAACTTGGTGTTTATTCTTAATATTACTACAAGTTAAATTAATCCAATTACATTCTTGTAACCATACAGGATCAATGCGTGAATCTACAATCGCACGTAAAAACAAATAATGTAGACCAGAATCTATCATTTTAAATTTAAAAAAATATTGCTATAAATAGGTTGTATCGGTTTATAATTTGTTTATTGTCTTAATAGTCGTTGGTTTGTGAACTCTAAAATGACTGATACAGATACCCAACAAAATGTGCATACATTAGATACCCAACAAAATGAGCACACATTACTTATAAAACCTCAAGATCAAAAGAGAAGAAAGATATTAAAAAGAAAACCTCAAGACGAGTTATTTGAAAAACGAAAATTTCCAAGACCAGAAGAATATATTATGGATTCAATTTGTACTGACTCGTTTAGATTTGAAGGAAAAGAGAATAAATCACCAGTGGATTACTTCAATGAATATTTTAATGAAGATTTTTTTGAACAACTTGCTGCAAACACAAACGATAATTATAAATGTAAAAAAAGTGCGGATTTACAAACCTCAAAAGACGAGATGAAAGCATTTATTGGTTTACATTTGCTAATGTGTGTTTCACCAAGTGTAAAGTTAAAACATTATTGGAAAAAAGAATTTAAACATTTTCACAACATCGAAGGTTTAAATAAAAACAGATCGTATAAGTTACGAAACTATTTACGATTGGTTAGAGATAATGATACTACTACTAAAAACAAATTGTGGGAAATACAACCAATAATCGACTGTGTTAGACATAAACTTTTATCATTCCCAAGAGATTCTAAACATTATTTTATAAGTGAACATTTAATTGAGTATTTTGGTAAATGTCCCATTAAATCTTATGTTTCAAAAAATAATATGTGTATAAAATTTCTTACAATTAGTTCAAACGAAGGACTAATTCTCGATATAGACGTTCAAGAAGAAAAGTCTCCCTCGACGTCAGTAGTGAAGTTGTGTGAGAACATCCCCCAATATAGTCAAGTGTTTGTTGATGAAAATATTAGCGATTGTGAACTATTAAACACTTTGCGTGACAGTAATATGTTTGCAGTTGGCAAACTTGTAAATAGACAATTAAATAATATAAAAAAATGTTCAATAAATTTTTTTGATGATTTAAATTTACTTAGTAATGGTGAAAGTGTAGAATATACAAGAAAAGATAATAAAATGTGTCTTACTGGATCAAAAAATGAAAATAAACTTGCAGTATTATTATCTACACACCACGGAACTAAATTAATTAAAAGTGAATATCCAGAAATCGTTTATGATTATGAAACTTGTATGAATAAAGTAAAACACATTCAAAACATTTTTGATCTATTCAAATTGAAGTTCAATACTAAACATTGGTCTGTGAAATTCATCATACATTTATTTCTACTTACTACAATCAATTGTTGGTTGGATTACAAATCTCTTTGTGAATATAGAAAAGAATTTGTTATGACACCATACGATTTTATTACGTATGTAGGAAGATATTTAATTAGTTGTAAACCTATAAAAAAGAAAAGTACTGTAAACAACAAACGCAAAAGAACTTCTCTAGAACCTACTGTACAATCACTTAAAAAAAGAAAAATAGTTTCGTTGCCTCCTATTGAAAACAGAACAGATGGACAAAATCATTTACCGATTCCTCAAAAATTAAAATATAGTAATCGGTGTCGTTTACCAGGTTGTACACATAGGTGTAAAATTATGTGTAGTCAATGTAATATTTTCCTTTGTTTGACATCAGATAGACATTGTTTCAATATATTTCACAATATTGATAATAAAACAGAAAAAGAACTTTAAATTATACCTTATTTTCTACGTTGATTCAGACGTTTGTTATATTTATCTCATTTTCAATGTAAACATAGTTTTTTGGGGTCTAAATAAATTGAAAAAAAATAACATTTTAATAAGTGAACAAATTTGGTTCGTTCTCCTGTCACAAACCAAAAATAGAAAATAAAAACAACAGACATAAATAATTCAAAATTAAGTGGTAAATAACAATTCTTTATTTAAAATGCTAAAAAATAACAGAAATAGTTTTTAGTATAAGAACTGAGGAGTTTTTCTTCCACTGATCTTTCTTCTAGTCACTCCTCCGTCTTGTGTTATTTGTCCAAAAATACCCAACAATATCATCGAACAGACGTTTTGCAACGTTTTGGCTTCTAGGTTGTTTTTGGGTGTTTTTGTTGTTTTGTTCCATAAAATGGCGACATTTGCAGTGACAATAAGAAAAAGCATTACAAACTCTACAGGCTCTACCGTCTACATGATCTTGAGGCTCGATAAAACATCTATACTTTTCACAACAGTAGGCCATGTTTGTGTAAAACCTCGGAAGGAATGATTACGTTTTGAAAATTGTTGTAAGTTTTATTAGAAAAGTTGTAATAATATTTCTAAAAGATAAAATTGATTAATTTTAAAACAGTAGCACATTAGAAACCTAACAGTAAATTTATTTAAAATATACACAAGAATACTTGTCCGATTGAAATTCTTTAAATTGTTCATTATTAGAACATTTCTTTGTAGATAAAAATAATTTGAGAATATTGATACGAGAATTTTTATTAACAAATATTATATATAGACAAACACGACAGAATAATTATTATTCAGTTTTAAGACTTCGCCAGTTAAATTACGAATTTCTTTAAATTGTTTGTTATTAGAAAACTTCTATGTGGTAAAAATAATTTGAGAATATTGATACGGGAATTTGTATTAACAAATATTATATATACACAAACACGAAAGAATAACTAATCAATCAGTTTTAATAATTACTATATAATCGCTTGCGATTGAACGATTATATTTATAAAAATAATATTACACTTTTCAGAAAAGTTTGTGGAATTATTTTCAAAATTTTCAAATATAATCTTCACTTTCCAAAATGATAATTTTTGTGGAAGGAAATATTTCAGCTGGTAAGTCGACTTTCGGAATTGTGTTGTGTGATAAGTTAAAAGAAAAGGGATATGACAGTATATTTATTAATGAACCGTTAGATTTATGGAGAAATTATTATGGTATAAACGCGTTACATCTTTTCTATGAAAACACACAGCGGTGGGCTTTTACGTTTCAAATTATTGTACTAATTACAATGGTTGAAATAGAAACTAAAGCTATTGAATTATCTAAACAAGGTAAAATAGTAATTGTGGAACGATCTCCTGATACTGTAATAAAGACGTTCTCAAAGTTATTATTCCAACAAAAACTAATTCAATTGTTTGAATATAATTGTTTAAAGAATCTCTACGACAATATATGTAATAAATATTATAAAAAAAACAAGATCTTTATTTATTTAAAAACAGAACCAAATATTTGTTTTCATAGATTATTGGGGCGGAATCGTTACGAAGAAGTGAATAATGTAGATATTGAATATTTAAAAAATTTACATTTAAATCATGAAAACAGATTTAATATGAAAAGTGGAAATGTTTTAGTTGTAGATGGACTCTCTTTCTCTAAAGACAGTATAACTTTATTGTATCCACCCGATAATGATTTGCTTACGATTATTGCTAAATTGTGTAAGTAAGGTCTGTTTATTGTATATCAAAAATTTGCGTTCAAAAAATTGTTTCTATCACAAATACACAAACTTCCCAATAACCAATACCTCCCCCCTGTATACTGTCCAAAATAATAATTGCGCTTTCTTTCAATTTAGGTTTATTCGGAAGTGTGTCCCTCATGTAAACACCTCGAAATGTTGAATGTTTAATTTTTTAGTGTAGTTAACAAGTTCGTGGTTCGAGAGGGTGTGTTCATGAACATAGACAATTTTGAAGTTTTTTTCTTCATACAAGTGCATTTATTCTTGTTTTTTGGTGCTTTCTTAACACCTCGACCTACCCAAGGTCTTTGATACAAACCCTTACCCTTCTTTTGTTTTTTTCTCTTATGAGAACCACCCAACTTTGCTTTAGCCTTCATGGCTGTTGTAACTACCCAAGCTGCGGCTTTCTCACCCACAGACGAATCTGGTGCCTTAAACCTTTGCCAAGCTCGTTCAGCCAAGTCTCTGTCAGCTTGCGCCCTCCGCGCTGTGTCTGAATACTGTGAGTAGGTTATGTCGTGGGCCTTGCAGGCTTCGTCCAGATTGTTTATTCCCTGATCACCACGAGCTAATCTCTTCTTTAATTTGGTGCCACCCCCACAGTACCTGTATCTTGGCAGATGAAGTTCCACTGGCAGTAGATCTATACCCCTGTTTATGGCTGTTCCAGCTAAATTTCCAATCTCTTCGAGTGCACTAGATACAAGTCCTCTTCCGCAACGTGACATTTTCTTCTTCAGTGTCTCTTACGAAGGTGTCCGTTTATATAAGTAAAAAAATAACTAAAATACTTTCTTAAGCACGAATCTGTATAAGTATGGATCGGCGTTAAATGTCTATTTTCATCCCAATGATGTAAAGTATCTCTATATTTGTTTCTTCCATTTAAATAAACTTCCCTATAATGACAATCGTCGAACTCCCATTCATCTTCAAATCGCCAATCACACATACATGGTGTTTGTGGGACTATAATACCAACGATTTTCACACATACATGGTGTTTGTGGGACTATAATACCAACGATTTTTTTGTTTTGTTCAATAAATGTTTGTTTAAATAAAAACGAAATGTGGTCAGATTCTACTATTTTAGGGTTCAAACTTATAAATGCATATAGTTCTGTATGGTTTGGTATGTATTCGATATGCCAAAAAGGGTCCAAAGATAACAGTGCATGTAGTTCTGTTTTGTATAGTGGTGGTACTTGACTTTTTAATCTGTAATATATCCCCGCTGTTGTGTTTGTCTTAGATATTGCCAACTGTAAATCGACTTTCTTTCCGATGTCATTTTCAGAATCACTTTGGAAAACGTGATAGAATTTTAAACAATAACTGTGTTTACCCTCCTTTTTAAAAAAAATATGAAACCAACGAGGTTCGTCACTTTCTACTTTGAAATGTACTGTTTGGAAGGTCTCGTCAATATGACCGAGGTATAAGGCTTTACCATACAGCGACGTCACATAGTCACATTGTCCAAGAGTACGGTTGATTGTATAGTTTGCCAAACAAGAAAACTGTTTAAACTTTTTATTACTGTGTGAGTGTAATTTCTCGTAAAGAAACCAAAAATACGAGTCTGTAATGAAACTAACTTGCTCGATTGGTAGGTTAAGTAAAATCCGCATTTTAACCTCAACTGGTAAAGTATCCATGTTTACTAGTCGAATCCCAACCGACAAATGATTTTTATCGGCTATTGCCAGCTCCTGATATAATTTTAGCTTCTTTTAATTCTTCGATTGATAGTTACCATTTCCAATCCTTGGGTTAGGTTGTTTGCACCAGCAAATAGTTTTTTCCTTGAACCATCTGGTAGGCCAGACGGCCGTGTGGCAAAAGATACATTATAGCTCACATTCAAATTGGACTTAATTAACCACTCGTAAATTAACGCGGGGGAAGTGAATGGGAATTATTCTCTCCGTCACGTGCTCACATCTGCTAGCATGAGTAATCTAACAGCTGTATGTGCAAAATTTAAGCTTCCATGACAGTCTGCCAGTAATAGAGCGACACAGTTAAATATATTCAACATATACTGTGTCATACGGAACAATCTAAATCTTGTTTTGAGGTTGTCAAACCGTACAGTTTCTCATAGTAAATAACTAGTTGAAAATGTACTCTTTGTTCTTCACTTTTTGTTAAAAACCGTATCCACAAGTCACGATTGTACATTCTTTCACTCGAGGATATCATTAATAGTATAACCACGGGTTTTTGTAAAATTATATATTTATGTCTCCAATATCTGTTGTTAAATTTACTCAACTTTCTACTACAATAATTTTCACAAAACTTTTTTTATCCGCGTAATTTGAACTTATGCGCGGTTTTACCTCACACTCTGGTTTCTTAAACTGGGCAATGTCGTTATAATAGTAGAAGCGCACCATTTTGTAGTTTGTCACTAACTGTTGTTGTAAATTCTACGATGGACGCCTTCTTATCACTATGGTTTATACCATAGTTATTCATCAACTTTGTAAATCCTGCGTTGTAAATTTCTTTGCCCGCATTAGTTTGTAAGTGTTTCATTTTATTCGACTTTAATACAGGTGTTATGGCATTAACGATTGCTGGGCCAATTTTATCTTTTAATGAGACAACAGAGGTGTATTTGGTAAAACGGTTTATTATTATTAAGATATACTTGTACCTTTGGTTTTGTTTAGAATAAGGAATTTCTACAGGTCTAGTAGGGACATTTTTCTAACTAGTAGCTCCCTTGCTATCTTATCTCTTACACTCATAGTGGAAGAATGGAAGGGTTTAAAGTAAAGTTTAACAATTTATTTGTGTTTTTTGTGTATAGAGCCCCAACCTCGCTCTATACGGTGGCAGTCGACCATAAAAATAATAAAAATAATAGAAATAAAGTTTACTACCTCCCCGCCAATTGTAAAGCCATACTTACCTAACGAGCAACACACATTCGCTTTTGGATACGGGTTTTTACGCCCTAGAGCCACATTTGCTTTTGGATACGGGTTTTAACACCCCAGAGCCACATTCATACAGTTACTCGAAAGGTACAGGCACTGTTAAATTCAGCTAATTATTTCCAAAAACATCTCTACCAGCAAATTGAATCAAAGGTAGGCCATTAACAAACCTACAGTTTGGGGAGAATTTTTTATGGTCATTAATTGGAACATCACCCTCTTCCCAACACCCAATATGTATACCACATGAGAAACAGCGAACTGCGTCGCTATAATTTAAATAATAAAAACCAGCTTTTACCATTACATATGGGTCGAGGAATGGGACTGGCCAATTTAGAAAAGTGTCCAACCTCGCATTTTCAAAGTGATACTGTGGTGGATCGTCTTTTTTAGAAAAGTAAATTTGTATCAAGTATTGTTGAATTGATTTTGGAAGGTTTAGTTGTTTAATTTCGAAAAAGTTGTTAAAGGTTTTACAAATTTCCACTGCAGCGAGAGAGGCAAGTGAACCGATTGGCGCCATTAGTGCGAGTGATAAAGATAGAAGGGGGTAAGGGAGTGGCAGTCAGTCGTGGAGTGGATAGCGATTGGGGTGGGTTTAAGCTTTTATATTAATATGTTGATTATTATGAAAATAGAGTAAACACAAACATTGTTTGAATTTTTCAAACTAACAACATTAATCTATAATTGAAACTATTTAAGATAAACACATATATTTTAAAATTACCACCACTATTTGAAACCCCTCCAATTTCGCAAGCTAGAAGATTATGACGATGAACTTATTAACTGTATACATTTCTAAACGCTAACCCCAAGATAGTTAACAAAAACTATTATTGATGTTGAAGTTATTGGGTGTTTGGTGATTTAATAACAACAGTCATGATGGAAAATGTATTTAATTGGAAGAACAAAATATAAACATTTCTACTAAATCCGTAATACTTCTTCTTTTTGTCCCATCAATGGTCAATATCAGGTAGAGCCAAATTCTCCAATAAGCGAAAATCGGTCCCATTGGTGATGGATGTGAAGACATTGTCAAGAGTTGCGCTGGTACTTCCTTGTAGTACTTCCTTCACACTGATGAAGTAGGCTAAAGCCAGACAACTCCTCTTGGTTGGGTGTAGGGCTAACAACCCCACTCAACAGCTGTTCAGAAACACCTCAACCCTTCTTGCGTTTGAGTGGCCATGGAAGTAAGCAAGTGTTATCAAAAGAATAATTAATTCCATAACCTTAATAAATTTTTTGAAATACTCCAAAATAGTGATTGAATCAAATTAGTTGAAAAAGTAAATCAACGTTAGATGTATTACAATCATCTGTTTCGTTAGCAGATTCATATCCGCTATCATCATTATCAAAAGTTGGATTTTGGGTTGTTTGTAAAACTCCGAGAAACATCTCTTTTTCCAATTGTGCATTCAATAATATATGAGAATGCCACGAACGGTTAATCGGAACGACTCTTCTAATACCACTCGTGTAAGGTTTCTCAACATAAATCAACCAAGGACAAGATTGAAAAATAATCATTAATTCAATTCTAGACTCGAAGAAGAAATTGTGTATTTCCAACACTATGATATTTCCTCCATCATATTCTATGTGTAAATATAAAACATTATTTACAACAAAATGTTTTGTAATTTGTAAATCGTTCAAAACTTCGACGTTAAATTGAACACATTCAATAACATGATTCATATTAAAATGGAGAGTTGTGGTTCTAACCGAATTGTTCACACTATTACACTCTGGTATGGTATGATAATTTTATTCTGAAGCACCGCTATTTATAATATCTAATTTCAAAAAGTTAGTTTTTAAAATTTTCCAAAACTATTTTCTCTTTTTACTCGAATCTTATTGTCAATTTTCAGAATTATGTTCTTCTATATTTGTATCCATAATATTAGGTGATTGTTTTTTTTATTTTGTCTTGATTAGTACAAAACAACTAGAGTATTGAAGTGTTTTGCGAGAGTTAATACTAACTGTGCACTAGTCACACACCAAATATCAATAGAATTGGAAGACTTAAAAAAATCATAATACCGTAGAACAATTTGTTGAATTGTCAAAAGAAATTTGTTGTGTGGGGTCTGTGATTGAGAAGTCAAATTCTACACCTGCCAAAGCAAACATGTCGACTGTTCGTCCTAATGAGGTTGAAGCTTCGATAGAAACTTTTTCATTTTTTGAATTTTCTAGAGTGAGTTGAACGGGATCACTAAGGTCCATCATTTGCTCTAAAAAAGAATTTATACCAAGACCAACGCACAATTCTCTTTCACTTTCAGATATTCCAAACGGGTGACAATTATCATTAGTGTACGTATTGTACCTCACTTCAGGTTGTCCCGTGACTGGATTAATCGGAGTGTTTTCACTAGCGGCGTGTAGAAGATATCTTGGATTTTGTTTACCCATAATCATTACAAAACTCTCGTACAAGATACATTTTACCGGTTGAGAATTTTTGTCTACGTAAAAACGACCATTACAATCACTGACATAGTAAGATTTTTTATTCTTGAGAGAATTTAACTTCTCCAGCGGCAAGTAAGAAAAACATTCATTTAAAATTCTTCTACAGTTTGAGTATAAAAAATTCATAGATAATCGTTTTAGTGAGTGTGGGTGAAGGATAAAATCGATCGTCTTGTTAGATTTAGTATCTAAAGATTCGTAGAGTATAGGTACATCGTCTAATATTGCTCCAATCACAGACTTTTGAGCACCATTAAGAACAACTACTTTTGATCCCAACGTTAGATCTTCTTCGTAAACAATTTCCAAATCACAATAACACGTTTTGTTGTCTGTAGTTATTTTAATTCTTTTTAGAAACACGTCGTTTGGAATTATAGTTTTATTAGGTGTCCAGACGATGTTTGAAATATCGTTGTCAAATAAACAACATTCTATTGTTAAATATTTACTTACGTGACAAATTTTCTCAGAATTTACCTTCAACAACACCATCCCCGGTTTGATAATACCGGGTTTGGCTAGTTTTCTAACCAATGTCATATTTTCCAGTTGAACTGTTAGTAACAGTTTATGACAAGTTGTGTATTTCTTTAAAGAAGCTGAGTTCAAAACACATGCATCTTCTACATTATGTGACGTGGGAAATATTAAAATATTTGCACGAGCACATTTAAACGGAACGTTTGGTGATATCACGTGGTCTGTATTTTTAACATAGCTTTCATTTAGCAAGTACTTAGATGAATCTCCACTAAGACAATTTTTTATTGAGTGTATTAACATAGTGTTACGTATCAAGTGATTAGTGTTTAAATTTGAAATAAGAAACGCAGAAGGTCCGTGCAAATTTCCCTCAAAGAATAACATATTTGTAAACAATCTGTGATCAGTAGACAACTCGTTTGGAGAGTAAGCAAATCCATCAGGAAGAATTTTGTACAAAGTAAGTGGTAGTGAGTACACAGCCAACAGTCGAGGACTGACTTTGTAGACTTCTACAAACGGTTTTACACTCTTGTACGCTCTACGTAAGATAGGAATCACAAAATCCAAACTTATTTCATTACATTTTATTACATTAGAATTAATAATAATATAAGTAAATTTGTTTGGATTTTGTGTAAAGTGTGGTTGTATAGTTTTATTTAGGATTGTGTGCAACGTCTCATCATCTAGACAGTCTTGTTCGTGAGATATCTTACACCCAATGACAAGTTCTAGATTGGTTATACCTGGGCTAGTTTCACTTGAAGCTACTAAACATACAAAACCCACATCCGAAACGTGCAAACCAATAGGAATACGTCTTGAAAACTGTGTCGTCATTATATCAATTTGCAGTGTTTTGCACAAACCGGTGTAATCTAATTTATTTAACACTTTATATCGACCAATATTATTTGAACTATAGTACTTAGGTTTCGAGTTTTGAATAAAATCACTATCTTGCATATTAAATATAGTATTTTTTCCAATAATGCAATCTATTTTGCCACTGTTTATGTTTATGTTCTGTAGTTTAATAATTTTTTTTAAAATCATATCACGTTTTGGTGAGTTAATAATTGAATCTATTTGTTTAATAGACGATCTTAACATCTCTGTAAAAACATATCCCGCATGAAAAATCTTTCTGTTGCCTATGGATGTTGATTTTTGTTGAATGTTTCCAAAGTCTTTCAGAATAGGAAGTTCTTTTTCAGTAATTAAACCACTTGATTGACCGTCAATTGTTTTTTTCTTGTACATAGAATAGCTTTGATTTTTCTTCACATGAACTACCTTTTCATAGTTGGTCCAAACCAAATTTCCAAGAGTATAAAATTTTCCTTTTACTAAAAAACTAGTTGGTATTATATCGTGATTACAGAAAAGACACTGAAGTGGCGTCCATTGAAAATTATCCCAAATCAACTTATCTACAACTGAATGTTTTTGAATCAACTCGTACATCTTTCCTTTAACTAAAACGGGAATGGTAAACAATTCGTGATTTTGATAAATAGTATAAACACCAAAAGTGTGTCGTTTAGATATAGCTTCATCCAAACTAGACACTCTAGTGTAAAATACGAAATTTTTTTCAAATAACTCTGAAAACTGTCTGTTTTCAATTTCCAAAACAGTACTAATAGATTCGCGGAGATTCCATTCCACGTCCCTAACTGTACCCTTACAATTATGGCAATAGTCGGTGAGTCTCCATTTGAATGATGTCAATCCCTTAACGTCAGCCATATTTTTAATGGGTTTTATTGTTTACAACTATTTTTATATGCTTAGTTTTTTTAATACGTTAAAAAGTGAAAATTTATAAAGAATAGAATATGAGATTGTGGGACTGTACAACCTTCTTAAATCGGGATACGCCAACATATTTTCACTACCGTAACATACAGTTCCATCAATAGAGCACCACAACTCGGGCATAGAATAAGATAATTTGTTAGTAGTATAACCAGTGTACTCTACCTCAGATTTTGACAAAGATAGGCGGCAGGCGAAAGCTTCCTTTATATACTCAATCATATTTAGTCCACGAACTAGTTTGACCATTTTTTGTAAATGGTCCACTTTCCAAGTGTTAGATTTTATAAAATCTGAAAAAACACAATCTCTTATAAAATCCATTGACTCTAACTGATTATCTTCTTGGTCAGATTGGACTGGGAAATGTGTTAATAATTGTTCAAATAATTCGTAAGAAACGGTAGGTTTTATAATTTCGTTTAGTTGCCATAAACTTTTTCTTAGTGTTTCAAATGTGTTAAAAACACTAGGAGAATCTGAAAGTACACACATATTATACAACCACTTGTATATCTGGTTTCTGCTTATTCCAAGAAGTGAAACCAAAGTTTGTAGTTCATCGTGAGTAAAATTTACTCTGATGTCACTCATCACAATGAACTGTTGTTTTGGATCAATTAAATTTTTACACTCGTTTATTGCTAATCGTCTAGTCAGTGAATACAGATTGAGTGAGTCACCATCGAAATCCATATTAGAACCACAAGTAACACTCGGTGGGACGGCTATTACTGGTTCTTTACAAACACCAACAACTTTATGAAACGTTAACGATCTAAGATCTAGAACGGGATACCTCACCGCTACAATTGCTTTAGGTTGTCCCATAGATATCCATATACTGTTGTTTATCACTATCTGATTGCTTTTGAGAAACGGAGCCGGGATGACAACAGATCTTGAGGTGTTAAAACTACGCTTGGACAGTAAAAGTTTTCTGAAACAATTTTTTTTACCTTGACCGATAAACGTCAATGGATTAGGTTCTGTCTCTAATTTTAATCCATTTTTGGTATGTTTATCAAAAGTAAAAGGTACGTATTTAGTGGGGTTTTGGAGGATCTTGACTACCCGAGTTAATAGTGGAATGTTGTCGTTCCATAAAAAAGTAGGAGGTAAAATTATATTTGAATCGACAACTCTTAATCTGTATTTAAAGTTGTCTAACGTTTCTTTATTTTTTACAAGATTAATAATTTTTCTTTTCTCAGACACATTACGAAGGTAATTGGAATATATTTTTATCATTCTAACTTTACAAAGTTTGCAATTTGAATCTAAATTTTCCAATGACAAGTTATCTAAAATATTTTCAAAATTGTTAGATGTTGGTCTAAAGTGGAGATTACATTTAAAACATGATACAGTTTGATGTTTCTTTTTTTTACAAAAACACGATAAAAAAAAACAAACTGGACACATATTGGAAAGTCTCAGTTTTAGTGATTTTGGAATTTTTTTATAATTACTAAGAATATATTTTTTACTCTTTGAGTACATCTCTAGGTCAAATCGAGTTACATCCATAGGTTTAAGCCTATACCAATCTGTTGTTTTAGGTTCGAGTGTTTTTCCTCGAAATGATATTTGACACTTGTCTAGCACAACGTGTTTAGTCATTGATTTTATTTATTTACAGTTATCGTCTTTATATTAAACGTTCAAAAAATTATAAAAATAAATTTATTCACATTTAACACATGACATATTAGAAATAACTATTCTCCGTGAGTTGGAATGAAATTTATCATCTCTAATTCTTATAACGTTAATAACTTTTAAATGTTTATCGACAGAACATTCATATATTTTATGATTTTGTAAATTATTGCACGGTTGAACTATTTGATAAACAAAACCGTTTGAATCCACCATTACGAATTCTTTACCATCTACAACACATTCTAAATCTATAGTTGCACATTCTTTTAATTTTATTATACCTTCGTTGGCTGTAATTAATATTATTCCGTCTACTTTGCATGTTTCTCTTATGATGTCTCGGTCATACCCCTGAAAAAGTATTACCTTACCCACATTATGATCTTTTCTAACTTCTGTGGCCAGTTTTTGTATGAATTCATATCGTTTTAGAGCGTTATAGTTCGAAACGGCTAAATCTATAATAACTAACAATCCTTCTAAATACTCTGCGATTATTTTCAAATGTTTCAAATAAAAACATATTCTTTTATTCCAATTTTCATTTAGATAAATTGAGATAGTGTTATTACTATACGTTTGATATGTATCATGAAATAATAGAATTCCTCTTTCACCATCCACTTTTAATAAGATCTCATTTGGTTTAACATTATTTGGCAATACATTTGTATGATACACATTTTCTATTACTTCTGTTTTTTTCACTTTCTTTTCGTCGATATCTAACAAAAATATATAAGCTAGTGTCATAAACTGCTTTCGTTCTTCGTTAGAACATTCATCAGGGTTTTCTAATTCAAGTATAATTTTATTTTTCAACAATCCCAATTTAGTTTCTAAACATTTTAGCACGTAAAGTATAAGGTTTTTTGTTTTAACGTACACTATCTTTTTAGTGAGGAATCCACATTTGAGCCAATTCACATCGAAATTATCAATTTTGATTTCTTCATTTAAATATAAAATTTCTAAACTCTGACCGACATCACTATCTAGTAGATAAGGTGTGGTATTAAGATTATTTTTTTTTCAATTTTACCATAATTTGAGGGTGTTTCAAGAATAATCCTAATATCATTGTAAAAAATACAATATTGAAAAAATATAGGTTTATCTTGAAGTTTATTACGATGAAATATTGTAAACACAGACTGACGTCTTAATTCTTGTTCTATAACCATATTTTATATTATTATCTTTGCTACAATAAGCCTAGTACTTATATCACCCTCAGTAGAAAGATTATTTTTTAATTTTATATAAATATCATATGTTTTATTTATCTTTAAATTAAAGTGTTGTACAACAGTATTTGAAACTTTCAGAGTGCCTAATACTTCTTTGTTATTAAAATGAAATAATATAATGTTTTTTGAAACGTTTTCCAATATTTTTTCCTCAATAAAGACATTACGTAAAGACGTTTCGGACATGTTTAGATAAATTTTTTTATAAATATCAATATTATAAATATGGAGGCACTTAACTACACACGACAATTACAGCGAACTGCACTGACATGACTGATGACAATATTCGTGAGCAATTAAAGAAAAAGACACCAAACAGAGTCCGTTTAATATTTGTTGATTCAATTCCGAAAGAAATCATTGAATCGTGTAAAAGTTTTGAAACTATTCTCAACATTTACGACAAAGATATTATAAACGCAATTACAAAAAACAGAACAATCAACAAACTTGATGAAGAAGACCTCTTTTACACAAAAGCTGATGAAAGTATTGATTATTTATTTTTAAAAGATATTTGGTATGTGACTAGTGCACATTTAGTATTGGCTCTCGCAAAATATCCTAATACTCAATTTGTTTTGTTTTGTACTAATCAAGACAAAATAAAAAAACAATCACCTAATATTATGGATACAAATATAGAAGAACTTAATTCTGAAAATTGGCAAAAAGATTTGAGTAAAAAGAGAAAGTTTTCGGAAACTTTAGATGCAGAAATAGTTTTGGAAAATTTTAAAAACGAACTTTTGAAATTAGATATTATAAATAGCAGTGTTTCAGAATAAATCAAATCATACCATACCATAGTGTTTGGTTAGAACTACGATAATTTTAATATGAATCGTGTTGTTGAATGTATTAGTTTTAATGTTAAAGTTTTGAACGATTTACAAATTACAAAACATTTTGTTGTAGATAATGTTTTATATTACACATGGAATATGATGGAGGAAATATTGTAGTGGTGGAAATACACAGTTTTTTCTTAGAGTCTAGAATAGAATTAATGATTATTTTTCAATCTTGTCCTTGGTTAATTTATGTCGAGAAACCTTACACGATTGGTATTAGAAGTGTCGTTCTGATTAACTGTTTGTGGCATTCTCATATATTATTGAATTAACAATTGAAAAAAGAGACGTTTTTCGGAGTTTTACAAACAACCCAGAATCCAGTGTTTCTTCTTAGAGTCTAGAATAGAATTAATGATTATTTTTCAATCTTGTCCTTGGTTAATTTATGTCGAGAAACCTTACACGATTGGTATTAGAAGTGTCGTTCTGATTAACTGTTTGTGGCATTCTCATATGTTATTGAATTAACAATTGAAAAAAGAGACGTTTTTCGGAGTTTTACAAACAACCCAGAATCCAATTTTTGATAATGATGATAGCGGATATGAGTCTGTTAACGAAACAGATGATTGTTATATATCTAACACCGATTTACTTTTTCAACTAATTTGAATCAATCATTAATTTTGGAGTATTTCCAAAAATGTCAATTTTAAAAAAAATTTATTGAGGTTATTGAATTAATTATTCCTTTGATAACATTATATTCTATATGGTAATATGATTTTTCAAGTCATCCAAATCTTTGGATGATAAAACATTACACTCTAATGGAGATAGTATTTCCTTACTTATTCAACTTTATGGTTTTTTAAATTTAATAAAAATTTCCCAAGTTTGTAATCTTCAATTCTAAATTTAACTCTATCTGAGTGAAAACTTATCATTCAAAACGAGACATAAATCCACAACCTTTCTCTGTTCAACACATATCTTTTAAACATATATCCAAATTTGTATACAGTTTTCCTAAATATTCAATTACAATTCGACTTCTTACATTGTCATACCAATCAGATCAAGGCTATATTCAATTTTCAGACAACAATTTAAAGAAAGTTTTTATACTGAAAATGAGATGTTCTTCCTTAATCCTATTTCTTTTAAACTTATCGAATTAAACATTACACAATTACAAGTGTATCTTATACAAGGTCGATAATCAAAAAGAAACGAAAATCAACAGAATACTTAAATTTTACACTATAATAGGATTAAAATTCAATAATAACACACGTTGTTGTATATAAACATTTATTTGGTGTGGTATATAATTATTACATTAAATATATAACAACAGAATATTATTAATAAAATGTAAACAAACATAACACCAATGTCCAAACATTGTCTCTACATTAATTTTAGGATGACCAATTGTCGGTTACTTTTTTTTGATTATTTTCTTTGAAACTTTCCAAGAGAGAAAAAGAAGATTGTAAAGCGCAACACCTTTTGTAATTTAACCAATTTTGTCTGTGAAAATTACAAATGTTATCATTAATGTCTTTAGAAAATGGTAGACTATGTACAACAGTACCCACTTTCATAACTTCGTTTACATATTTCAACATATAAACCAGTTGGACTAATTTTGGGTACGACGATAGCATCTACGTTATACGTTCGAAGAATTTGCTTTATTAGTTTCTTAAGTTTGGCAAAGGAAACACTTCCCAAAACATCTTCTTGTAATGGTAACGCATGTACATGTTTTTGACAATACTTTGCTGAGCAATTGAATTTGTCTAAAGGAATGTGGCCGGTTTTTATGAAGAAATTTTGCACGAAAACTGGTAAATCATCACTCTTTTCAATTATGATGCATGACATTTCTTATTATAAAACGAGTAACTACTTACTAATAAAATCTGTATTATACCTTATTGTTTTGTTTATTAATTGAATACGTTATTCTCCTGTTAGTTTCTATTTTATGATAATGTCCAGTTTGCAATCCTCTTTGTGTTTAATCACACAATCATCAATTAATGGTTGTTACATCAATAAATAATTATAAAATTAATCTCATCAATAAATAATTATAAAATTAATCTATCAGATTCTACACACATTAATCTATCAGATTCTAAAGTTTGCACAGAATCCAAACCACGTAGTATAATACGTAACCTAAAAACATCACCAAATATGACTTGGAGATGTTTTAAAAATATTCTGTCTATCGGTGGTGTAGTTAATTTTAAAACTTACCACCGTTTGAATATGTCCCCTCTTTTTTCAATGTACAAGTAACGCTCAATTATTCCTAAAGTATTGGAAAATAAATTGGTTTATTATAAAAAAGCTTTCTGACAATGTTGGTTAATCGTTGTGGTGATTATTAATAAGGTAGTCTGAAATTTTATGCCATTATTGAAGAAACTGGTTGACAAAGAAGTAAAATTCCCTCAATGTGGAACAATGTGTTTCATTTGGGAATTAATCAGTTTCTGGAAGATTATATATTACACCACAGCCACTTTCAACACTTCGCCTGACACTCTCTGAAAGGGGAGTATCTTTTACTGGACCCGTTCTTTATAACAAACCATTTGTTGAAATTAAAAGTTTAAAAGGGTTTAATCCTATAGGTTTTTAGTGCATCAGTGATAGTGTTCGTGTTTAAGTTCAATTTCCCAAAAGTTTAGTTTTTTAGAGTTTAGGTACCATAGAAACTATTAGGAATACAACTTGAAATTTTCACTAGTTGTTCCTGGTAATTTGGTGAGTAGAATGATGCAACTATGTAATATTGTCTTCAATTTTATCTGTGTAAATATTTTTATTTTAAGTTATACACGATAAAAATAATAAACACAAATTTAAAATAATTTTATTTTTTTAATGACTCGCTATAAATTAACTATACTGCATGGTTTTACTTGCTTACATATATGAAAGCACCAAAAAAATTTCAGATGAATATCTCAAATATTTTCAGAGATATTGGTACCGGTATAGTAGCTTGTTTCCCCATAACATTAGAGCCTAACTCACAGTGTGCTCCCCTTAAACCACCCAATAATTACTAATAAATAAATATTTTTTTGTATTACGTTTATTTACTATAGGCCCTCATTGACAATTTTTGCATTTTTGAGATTTAGATTTTTAAAAGTAATAAATAAATATTATGATTGTCCATTTAACAATGAATATCAACTCCACATATTTACACCCCAATATTTAAGAATTTCTTTTAAACTTATCAAACTTTCAAAAAAACAGAATTAAACATTACACAATTACAAGTGTAATTTATACAAGGTCGATAGTCAAAAAGATAAACGAAAATCAACAGAATACTTAAAATTTACACTATAATAGGATTGAAATTCAATAATAACACACGTTGTTATAATTTCCTACAGCGCATTTAAGTTAAGAAGTATATTAGTTTTTTTTAATTATAGATTCTAGTAATTAAACTTTGCACGGTTCGTCAGTTACTATGTTGTAAATATTTACAAAACGTTCACTCATTTTTCAATCGCGTGTATATTTAGTCTATTGATTTCAATTTTCGTTTCTTGTTGTATATATCAAAAGATGAATATTTACTCAATTCAAGGGTGTATAAAAGTTGTATATTATGTATTTATAATTTCTGTGCATTTATTCTTATTGTTTTTATTTATAATTCTGTTTTTTTATTTAACATAGAGAGATTAATGTATATGATCTTTATTCTGCTTGTACTTTTAACGTGTTATATTTGTAAAACAGAGTGACTACTTACTAATAAAATCTGTATTATACCCCATTGTTTTGTTTATTAATTGAAACCATTATTCTCTTGTTAGTTTCTATTTTATGATAGTGTCTAGTTTGCAATCCCTTTTGTGTTTAATCACACAATCATCAATTAATGGTTGTTACATCAATAAATATTATTAAAATGAATCTATCAGATTCTACACACACACACATTAATCTATCAGATTCTAAAGTTTACATAGAATCCAAACCACGTAGTATAATACATAACCTAAAAACTAATTATGATGATGATGATGACCAAATATGATAATTTATTTCAACTATATTATGAAATAAGTTAGTCACGGGGTCTTTGTTACGCTACTAGGTGTGTGTAAAAGTGAGAAAAAACAATTTGTAAATGTAAATTTTTGATTATATAAGCTTTATTTGTAAACAAATATTTTCAGTCTGATTATTTTATATCAGAAACATATAAAATTTCATAAAAAAATCAGATCAGAGTGAATTAAAAATGATTCTGGACCGAAAGTCGAAGACAAGTCGCTTATTATAATAACATAAAAAAAACAAACTGGACCTTATGTCTAAATTGTGTAGATTAGCCTAAGTAGTTGGTGTAAATCAAGATGTGGCCATCGAAGTATTACATCGATGGATGATGTAGCCATGTAATAATATTTGTTTTTTTTTAAACCCATTGTGAAGAACCTTGTACCCCAGTTAATCCTCAATATCAATGTGGTCTAAGCACTATTAACAAGTATAGAAAAAAATGCATCCTTGTATGATAGAATAGACAATAAACGAATCATTTTTGTGTGTAATAGTTTAAATAATCTAGTTAAAAAGATTAAGGTCATGTTGAGAATCATTAAGATACAAATGCAAGATATTAAGATTGCTATTTTTTTCCTACATTGACAAACTTCTGGTGTGTGTTTATTTGGAGTGTTAAATTTCAATCTCTCTTTTCATACGTTGTCTTCCTTATATACTTAATGTAAATTCGACCCACTATAACCACACAACCTACAACTTTTTTCAACTTCCAATACAGTTGCTTTTTTTTTAGTCCAATACTATAAGGGAAATATATATGTGTTTACCGAGTGTGTTTGTGTGTTATGCTGTAAAACAGAAATCATAAAACACATTTGAAATTAGCTATTTCTATTTCACTAATATAAAGCAATAGGAATTATGTTTTTTATAAATACATTATTATACAAGTTTAGGCCTACTCCTAATATGATATGAACAAGTTTAGGCCTACTCCTAATATGATATGAACGTTCCTATGTCATTAGATTTAACTCGAAAATTACTTACGTAACTCTTTTCCATTCCATAAAGTGTAATTCATCGTCCATGTGAAGTGTGATTTCAGCCGAGTGGACCCAGCTTACAGGGGGATTTTTTTTTCTGCCACTTATACGATATGTCCCTACCCGTGGCAATAACTTTTGGCTTACACCAATAAAACATTTGTATTACAAAGCCCCTATCTATCTAGATACGTTAAATCCTACATGTTTACTAGATTTATTCACCATACAGTTTCATTTTTAAAATTTTCAAAATTTATAATCTCATTCAAGAATTTTCATATATATATAAAAAGACAATTAGAAGCAGCCCTAACTAAATGCCTTGAGTATGATTTGCAATAGGTTACCCCGGGGTTCTATTTCTCCACTATGTTATCCATAAAAAAAAACTCTTACAGAGAATGAATCTTTTAAAATTCACTCACTATGGGCCATGTGGGTTTTGGTTTGATTTTAACTACTCAACAACAAATGGGGTTTCGAACCTTAATTCCTTTACATACCAAAAAAAAAAACTTTTAGCTAATGAGCCACTACGCCCAGGTGAACTAGACAACATAACTTTCTTCCTTTTTTTTTTCAACTACTACTCAACAATATAGACACACTATACCAAATATATAATCGTTATCCATATAATTTATCTTATCTGCTCTTTTTTTTTTTTTTTTTTTTCCAGTTATCACTCATCACTTAACAACTGAACTCTCCTCTCTCTCTCTCTCTCATATTTCTCTAATTCTCTCACTATCACCTCTCCCCTTTCATCACATGAGAGAGAAGGGGGGGGGAGGAAATACACCCCACAACAACAACGTGATGGGACACACCGTGATAGACACAACACAAACAACACACACACACAACACACATAACACACAAACAAATGATGCTAGCCACCACCAGACAAAATTTTTTCAACAACCCACCCCACCGACCACCAAATAACCCTATTATTCACTACTCGCAAGATTAAAACTCAAAGATCGCAAGATTGAAACTCAAAGATCGCAAGATTGAAACTCAAAGATCGCAAGATTGAAACTCAAAGATCGCAAGATTGAAACTCAAAGATCGCAAGATTGAAACTCAAAGATCGCAAGATTGAAACTCAAAGATCGCAAGATTGAAACTCAAAAATCGCAAGAATTAATCTCAAAGATAGCAAGATTGAAACTCAAAGATCGCAAGAATTAAACTCAAAGATGGCAAGATTGAAACTCAAAGATCGCAAGATTGAAACTCAAAGATCACAAGATTAAAACTCAAAGATCGCAAGATTAAAACTCAAAGATCGCAAGATTAAAACTCAAAGATCGCAAGATTGAAACTCAAAGATCGCAAGATTGAAACTCAAAGATGGAAAGATTAAAACTTAAAGATCGCAAGTTTGAAACTCAAAGATCGCAAGATTAACACTCAAAGATGGCAAGATTACAACTCAAAGATCGCAAGATTTAAACTCATAGATGACAAGATTGAAACTTAAAGATCGCAAGATTGAAACTCAAAGATAGCAAGTTTGAAACTCAAAGATCGCAAGATTGAAACTCAAAGATGGCAAGATTACAACTCAAAGATCGCAAGATTTAAACTCATAGTAGGCAAGAATGAAACTCAAAGATCGCAAGATAGAAACTCAAAGATGGCAAGATTGAAACTCAAAGATCGCAAGATTGAAACTAAAAGATCGCAAGATTGAAACTCGAAGATCGCAAGATTGAAACTCAAAGATCGCAAGATTGAAACTCAAAGATCGCAAGAATTAAACTCAAAGATGGCAAGTTTAAAACTCAAAGATCGAGAGATTTAAACTCATAGATGGCAAGATTGAAACTCAAAGATCGCAAGTTTGAAACTCAAAGATCGCAAGATTAAATTTCAAAGATCGCAAGATTAAAACTCAAAGATCGCAAGATTGAAACTCAAAGATCGCAAGACTGAAACTCAAAGATCGCAAGATTGAAACTCAAAGATAGCAAGTTTAAAACTCAAAGATCGAAAGATTTAAACTCATAGATGGCAAGAATAAAACTCAAAGATCGCAAGATAGAAACTCAAAGATCGCAAGACTGAAACCCAAACATCGCAAGATAGAAACTCAAAGATGGCAAGATTGAAACTCAAAGATCGAGAGATTTAAACTCATAGATGGCAAGATTGAAACTCAAAGATCGCAAGTTTGAAACTCAAAGATCGCAAGATTGAAACTCAAAGATCGCAAGATTACAACTCAAAGATCGCAAGATTTAAACTAATAGATGGCAAGAATGAAACTCAAAGATCGCAAGATTAAAACTCAAAGATCGAGAGATTTAAACTCTTAGATGGCAAGATTAAAACTCAAAGATCGCAAGTTTGAAACTCAAAGATCGCAAGATAGAAACTCAAAGATCGCCAGATTGCAACTCAAAGATCGCAAGAATTAAACTCAAAGATAGCAAGATTGAAACTCAAAGATCGCAAGATTCAAACACAAAGATCGCAAGACTGAAACTCAAAGATCGCAAGATTGAAACTCAAAGATGGCAAGATTAAAACTCATAGATCGAGAGATTTAAACTCAGAGATGGCAAGATTGAAACTCAAATATCGCAAGTTTGAAACTCAAAGATCGCAAGATTGAAACTCAAAGATCGAAAGATTGAAACTCAAAGATCGCAAGATTGAAACTCAAAGATCGCATGATTGAAACTCAAAGATCGCAAGATTGAAACTCAAAGATCGCAAGATTGAAACTCAAAGATCGCAAGAATTAAACTCAAAGATAGCAAGTTTGAAACTCAAAGATCGCAAGATTGAAACTCAAAGATGGCAAAATTACAACTCAAAGATCGAAAGATTTAAACTCATAGATAGCAAGAATGATACTCAGAGATCGCAAGATAGAAATTCAAAGATGGCAAGATTAAAACTCAAAGATCGCAAGATTGAAACTAAAAGATCAAAAGATTGAAACTCAAAGATCGCAAGATTGAAACTCAAAGATCGCAAGATTGAAACTCAAAGATCGCAAGAATTAAACTCAAAGATAGCAAGATTGAAACTCAAAGATCGCAATATTGAAACTCAAATATCGGAAGATTGTAACTCAAAGATGGCAATTTTAAAACTCAAAGATGGGGAAATTGAAACTCAAAGATGCCAAGATTGAAACTCAAAGATCGAGAGATTTAAACTCATAGATGGCAAGGTTGAAACTCAAAGATCGCAAGTTTGAAACTCAAAGATCGCAAGATTGAAACTTAAAGATCGCAAGATTGAAATTTAAAGATCGCAAGATTGAAACTCAAAGATAGCAAGATTGAAACTCAAAGATCGCAAGATTGAAACTAAAAGATCGCAAGATTGAAACTCAAATATCGCAAGATAGAAACTCAAAGATTGCAAGATTGAAACTCAAAGATCGCAAGATTGAAACTCAAAGATCGCAAGATTGAAATTCAAAGATCGCAAGATTGAGACTCAAAGATAGGAAGATTGAAACTCAAAGATCGCAAGATTGAAAATCAAAGATGGCAAGATTGAAACTCAAAGATCGCAAGATTAAAACTCAAAGATCGCAAGATTGAAACTCAAAGATCGCAAGATTGAAACTCAAAGATCGCAAGAATGAAATTCAAAGATCGCAAGATTGAAACTCAAAGATCGCAAGATTGAATAAAACTCAAAGATCGCAAGATAGAAACTCAAAGATCGCAAGATTAAACCCAAAGATCGCAAGATTGAAACTCAAAGATCGCAAGATTGAAATTCAAAGATCGCAAGATTGAGACTCAAAGATAGGAAGATTGAAACTCAAAGATCGCAAGATTGAAAATCAAAGATGGCAAGATTAAAACTCAAAGATCGCAAGATTAAAACTCAAAGATCGCAAGATTGAAACTCAAAGATCGCAAGATTGAAACTCAAAGATCGCAAGAATTAAATTCAAAGATCGCAAGTTTGAAACTCAAAGATCGCAAGATTGAATAAAACTCAAAGATCGCAAGATAGAAACTCAAAGATCGCAAGATTAAACCCAAAGATCGCAAGATTGAAACTCAAAGATCGCATGATTGAAACTCAAAGATCGCAAGATAGAAACTCAAAGATCGCAAGATTGCAACTCAAAGATCGCAAGAATTAAACTCCAAGATAGCAAGATTGAAACTCAAAGATCGCAAGATTGAAACTCAAAGATGGCAAGATTGAAACTCAAAGATCGCAAGATTAAAACTCAAAGATGGCAAGATTGAAACTCAAATATCGCAAGTTTGAAACTCAAAGATCGCAAGATTGAAACTCAAAGATCGAAAGATTGAAACTCAAAGATCGCAAGATTGAAACTCAAAGATCGCATGATTGAAACTCAAAGATCGCAAGATTGAAACTCAAAGATCGCAAGATTGAAACTCAAAGATCGCAAGAATTAAACTCAAAGATAGCAAGTTTGAAACTCAAAGATCGCAAGATTGAAACTCAAAGATGGCAAAATTACAACTCAAAGATCGAAAGATTTAAACTCATAGATAGCAAGAATGATACTCAGAGATCGCAAGATAGAAATTCAAAGATGGCAAGATTAAAACTCAAAGATCGCAAGATTGAAACTAAAAGATCAAAAGATTGAAACTCAAAGATCGCAAGATTGAAACTCAAAGATCGCAAGATTGAAACTCAAAGATCGCAAGAATTAAACTCAAAGATAGCAAGATTGAAACTCAAAGATCGCAATATTGAAACTCAAATATCGGAAGATTGTAACTCAAAGATGGCAATTTTAAAACTCAAAGATGGGGAAATTGAAACTCAAAGATGCCAAGATTGAAACTCAAAGATCGAGAGATTTAAACTCATAGATGGCAAGGTTGAAACTCAAAGATCGCAAGTTTGAAACTCAAAGATCGCAAGATTGAAACTTAAAGATCGCAAGATTGAAATTTAAAGATCGCAAGATTGAAACTCAAAGATAGCAAGATTGAAACTCAAAGATCGCAAGATTGAAACTAAAAGATCGCAAGATTGAAACTCAAATATCGCAAGATAGAAACTCAAAGATTGCAAGATTGAAACTCAAAGATCGCAAGATTGAAACTCAAAGATCGCAAGATTGAAATTCAAAGATCGCAAGATTGAGACTCAAAGATAGGAAGATTGAAACTCAAAGATCGCAAGATTGAAAATCAAAGATGGCAAGATTGAAACTCAAAGATCGCAAGATTAAAACTCAAAGATCGCAAGATTGAAACTCAAAGATCGCAAGATTGAAACTCAAAGATCGCAAGAATGAAATTCAAAGATCGCAAGATTGAAACTCAAAGATCGCAAGATTGAATAAAACTCAAAGATCGCAAGATAGAAACTCAAAGATCGCAAGATTAAACCCAAAGATCGCAAGATTGAAACTCAAAGATCGCAAGATTGAAATTCAAAGATCGCAAGATTGAGACTCAAAGATAGGAAGATTGAAACTCAAAGATCGCAAGATTGAAAATCAAAGATGGCAAGATTGAAACTCAAAGATCGCAAGATTAAAACTCAAAGATCGCAAGATTGAAACTCAAAGATCGCAAGATTGAAACTCAAAGATCGCAAGAATGAAATTCAAAGATCGCAAGATTGAAACTCAAAGATCGCAAGATTGAATAAAACTCAAAGATCGCAAGATAGAAACTCAAAGATCGCAAGATTAAACCCAAAGATCGCAAGATTGAAACTCAAAGATCGCATGATTGAAACTCAAAGATCGCAAGATAGAAACTCAAAGATCGCAAGATTGCAACTCAAAGATCGCAAGAATTAAACTCCAAGATAGCAAGATTGAAACTCAAAGATCGCAAGATTGAAACTCAAAGATGGCAAGATTGAAACTCAAAGATCGCAAGATTAAAACTCAAAGATCGCAAGATTAAAACTCAAAGATCGCAAGATTGAAACTCAAAGATCGCAAGATTGAAACTCAAAGATGGCAAGATTAAAACTCAAAGATCGAGAGATTTAATCTCATAGATGGCAAGATTGAAACTCAAAGATCGCAAGTTAGAAACTCAAAGATCGCAAAATTAAAACTCAAAGATCGCAAGATTAAAACTCAAAGATCGCAAGATTGAAACTCAAAGATCGCAAGATTGAAACTCAAAGATCGCAAGATTGAAACTCAAAGATCGCAAGATTGAAACTCAAAGATCGCATGATTGAAACTCAAAGATCGCAAGATTGAAACTCAAAGATCGCAAGTTTGAAACTCAAAAATCGCAAGAATTAATCTCAAAGATAGCAAGATTGAAACTCAAAGATCGCAAGAATTAAACTCAAAGATGGCAAGATTGAAACTCAAAGATCGCAAGATTGAAACTCAAAGATCACAAGATTAAAACTCAAAGATCGCAAGATTAAAACTCAAAGATCGCAAGATTAAAACTCAAAGATCGCAAGATTGAAACTCAAAGATCGCAAGATTGAAACTCAAAGATGGAAAGATTAAAACTTAAAGATCGCAAGTTTGAAACTCAAAGATCGCAAGATTAACACTCAAAGATGGCAAGATTACAACTCAAAGATCGCAAGATTTAAACTCATAGATGACAAGATTGAAACTTAAAGATCGCAAGATTGAAACTCAAAGATAGCAAGTTTGAAACTCAAAGATCGCAAGATTGAAACTCAAAGATGGCAAGATTACAACTCAAAGATCGCAAGATTTAAACTCATAGTAGGCAAGAATGAAACTCAAAGATCGCAAGATAGAAACTCAAAGATGGCAAGATTGAAACTCAAAGATCGCAAGATTGAAACTAAAAGATCGCAAGATTGAAACTCGAAGATCGCAAGATTGAAACTCAAAGATCGCAAGATTGAAACTCAAAGATCGCAAGAATTAAACTCAAAGATGGCAAGTTTAAAACTCAAAGATCGAGAGATTTAAACTCATAGATGGCAAGATTGAAACTCAAAGATCGCAAGTTTGAAACTCAAAGATCGCAAGATTAAATTTCAAAGATCGCAAGATTAAAACTCAAAGATCGCAAGATTGAAACTCAAAGATCGCAAGACTGAAACTCAAAGATCCTTGCCC